>VZTN01016961.1:80489-104928 GCA_013400515.1 Erpornis zantholeuca | reverse complement strand
ATAAAATAAAATAAAATAAAATAAAATAAAATAAAATAAAATAAAATAAAATAAAATAGTCAAGCCCTGGCATACCTCCAGAGAGGAAAGCATCAGATCTCAGCTGGTAAATAAGATGTTACTGTGAAGCTTGTAAAGCCGACGTTATTTCTCCTTTGTAAAGGCTCTACCTGCATAACATGAAGGGGGCTCAGTGACAGACACATTAAAACACCATTAAACTGTGAAATAGAACACAGTGTGAAAATAGATTTAACCTTCACAGCATATTGATCTCTACCCCGCGCCATGCCTAAGTTCTTGGACAACTGTTTTATAATAGGTTTTACTTATTTTCCTGTTGCTATTCTGACTTCCTCAGAGGAGGGTGTTATTTCTAAAAGCTCCTGACAGCTAAGGGAAAAGTGGGCTTGTTTCTTAGTCATCGCTCAGTGCTCAAGCCTTGCTGCTGCCAGCTGCTCCATAAACAGAAATCAGTTTTGTGCAAGTGAAGGATGGGTCTGGGCAGCAGTGATTGCAGTGGGAAGGGAGGAGGAGGAAGGGGAAGCGGAAAGGGAAGAGGAGACGGGCTGTTTGCAAGGCCTCTGCTGAACAAAACTCTGCAGGATGCAGGCAACCAGGCTGAACCCGAAATGCCTCCTGGAAAGGACAGTGCCAAGATTTATTTAAGCGTGCAGCGACACAGGCCCTGTTTGTGAAGAGAGGTGAAATGATTGTGCACACATCTGCATATTCGCACGGGAAATCCTCCTGATGAATTGGCTGCCACAGGTCACGCTGCTGCCAGCCAGTCCTCAGACTTTCACTGGGAGACAGGGATTTCTCGCCGTGATGAGTTATGCCACAGGACCTCTGACCCGCCCGTCACCTCCCTCTGACCATTCATCCATCTCCCAGAGCCTCGTGCTAGGAGTTCAAACCCTTTCAAACGCCCAGGTATTTTTCTTTTTCGCGTCGGTTCAACAAAAATGCTCCACCCGCCTCTCCACTAGGATTTCCTTTCTGGCCACCCCAAAATAAACCCAGCCGGAACACAGGGACAGATAATGTCCAGCCATGTCCTGTAGCCCTGTACAAGGGTTTGTAACATCCATACACAAACTAGATAAATTTCAGGGGGTGTGGAGGGGTTATATTTACAGAAATATTTCTGATGCCTTCCCCACCGTGGTCATTTGGCAAATTCTGGGCTGGTTGGAGATCTCTAAACACATGTGAAAGGGAGGCTGACCCCATCCATCAGACATCCCTGACATGCTGCATAGAAATCAAACCTCTATGCTGGCTGCTGGGCATGGCTGAAGCTCCCCTGGAGCTGAGGGTTGGATCCGTGTTCCCAGACCTTGCCAGTAAATTAGCACCATGCCAGACACGTTTGCACACATGGTTCACGGGCAATTTGCAAATTACCCGTGAGGTGACCGTGCAACTGCCACAGAGGTCACCACCCAGCAAGGCTGTCCAGGGCTAATTTCAGAACAATGGCAGAGTTGCATTGACTTCAGCAGGACTGGGCTGGTGCTTGCTGGGTTTAAGGCAACTGCCCACTGAAAATCTCAGTATGCTTCCCCCTCTGGTTAAGTAGTCCATCTTTCCATAACATCGAGCATTTTGGCATGGATGCCAACCATTCCCCAAAAATCTGCAGTCAAGCAAAATGTATGACAATGTTAAACTTATCTCATACACCTAAACTCTAATACTAAAAAAAAATGGACAAACTCACGTTACAATCTGGAAGAATTGTTTCTCATAACAATTTTTGAGGCTTTTATAGGAGTGTCCTGTTCTGAATTACCTCAGTCCAAGTCACACTGTGATGATGGAAACGACTGGACATGTGAGAAAACAGAAAGTAATTTTGGAAAGAGACTCCCTGCAAAGAAGCCTGACACTCTGCATGTGCATAGAAAAGTTGCCAAAATCCCACTCTGCAGACCCCTCGCTTTCTGAGCACGTTCATACCCTGCACCCCTGGGCACTGCCTCTGCAGAGCTTCAGGGGACAAACAAAATTCTCCAGAGCCCCTCTCCTCTGGGGAAGCAGGGGACTGGCAAGTGGAAAACAGATAAAACTGAATTTTCTGTTGCATGGGGTCAGCCAGGAGCAAGTGCTGAAACCACTGGCACAAGCAGAACGATGCTGCCCTCTCTACTATTAATGCTCAGTGCCGCAGTGGGGGACAGAACAAGCCACTACTGTAGATTGTGACCTGTGCAGGAGCTCTCTCCTGACTGAAATATGAAAAGAGGCTCATTCAAAGTGTTCTCAGCAAGCTTTTAACCCAGAGATGTTCAGAGACTGCCAGATCTTCTGTGCTGCCCCATGCCAACCCTGGGCAGATGGGTTTTGGCTGTCTGACAGGAGCTGCATCATGTCATGCTCTGGGCACAGGCACCTTCTGCTAGTTTGTGATGCAGTAAACTCAGAGCTTGGGTCTTAATGGGTCTAAATTAAAGCATTTCATCTCTCCTGTAGTGAATCTGGGCATGGAGTCTCCTAATCCTAACACCAGTAGGAGAATAATTTCCATGGAACACTCTGTTACTGTGAGGAATCCTCTTTCAGGACATCCTCTCACCATTTGGGGCACCTAGTTTATCAGCAGCAAATTTGGTCACTATTTATCCCTTTCATAGAGTTTTGAAGACTGATCCAAACCTTTTGAGCTCCACAGGCATTTGGTTTCGGTGCACTTCAGGTGCAGCTCATGAAGAACACCAGTTTAGTACAGCAATGAAAGTGCAAAACATCAACTGTTCATTGCTTTTTCATGCAGAGAAGTGGTTATACTTCCCTACAGGAATCCTGACACTGCTTCTATGCCCTAAAAGGAATTTACTGTTTCCCTGTGCTTTAGAGAGGGCAAACACCCTCTCTCTGCACAGCTGAAGAAGTGGTTTCCATTTTTGATGATGCTGGATCAGAAGGAAAAGGCACTCAGCTGTTTGGCTGAAGGGAAATGGAAAAGAAGACTTTCACTTTCCCTGTGCCTCATCCATTCATGGCCATTCCCACCGTGTGCACAGAAGCTCTCCAGAAGCTTCTGTCTCACCACACACTGTCCCACACAGCCCACAGCTCCCATGGACCATGGCCCAGGCAGGCTGGTACAAACAGTTTGCCACACAAGCAGAACAAAATGTAAAAACAATGCAAAGGAAAGTGGACAGCTGAGACTAGGAAAGCCTAGATCGAAATAATCCAGGGTGCTTTGTCTGCCACATACTCTGTGACCATGGGCAAATGCTTCCTCAGGAAATGGCTCAAGTTTCTCCACTTCCCCTCTGGCCTTCTGATCAAAATACCAAAACCTTCAGGGTAGCACCTGAAGGTTACTCATTGTGTTTGGATCTCAAAGTTCAATCATTTGATAAACCCATTTAACTGTAATCTCAAGTGCAAAGCCTGAGATGCAAATACCTCATTCAAAAACATATTTTGAAGTAAGAGTCACACATGGCTATGGAAAGATGATGATAATTGTGACTGCTTACATCAAATGGTATTGCCCAAATTGGTATCATATCCTGCTCAAAAGGTCTGAACACAAGCGTCTGGGCCATCATGGCAGAGTTAAAAACAAGCCCATCGAAAATGGATAAACAATTAAAAATGTATTGAAAGAAAAAAGAAAAAGAGAAATCATTCCTAATTAATTCTAGTGCCCTGTACAACCCCAGACTATTTGTAATCCTACAGGGAACATCTTTATTGATCTGGGGGACGCTGCAGCAGACTTCTGATGCTTATCTCAGCATAAAAATAGGCTCTTGTGATGAGCAGTGATTTAATTACATGACAATCACTGCTAACAATGCATGGCGAATACCAAAAATATGCAGAGCAAGAGTGGCAGTGATAAATGCAAGGGAATGGCATTGACTTTCAGTAAAGTCGTCTATTGCCAGAGCTGGAGGGAGACTTCACCCCCTCCCACCCCTTCTTCTAAGGTTGTAGCTGCTGTGTTGTTTCAGATACTCACTCTGGAATGAGCTGGCCACAGGCAGACAGAAGATGGAGGGAGAAAGCAGACAGCCATGATCAAAGCAAAATTTAGCACACAAGTCACTGAATCTAACATGCTTTTTTTGTCTGTAGGAACATATGCTCTTTCCACTGTGCATCTCCCCTTGAAAATGAGGATGAGAGATTTTCTTTACTTTAGGAGGTGGCAGTACTGAGCAAGTGAAAAATACATGGTTTTGCTGGGCATAGATTCAGGCCCATAAAAACAGTTGCCCTGTGTGACAGTGAGAGATCAAAGACCAGTCAAATCCCATGTTCCACATAGAGTAACTGGGATAGAAGTAGCAGCAAGTTTGCTCAAGTAATGGAAATAATTTGTTTTGGTTCTCTTCATGTAAAAAGAAAATACTCAGGGTAGGAATAAAGAGTAGTGTCACTAAGACACTCCCCCTCATATTCACTTACCAGTACTGAGTGTGAAATTGAAATATCCACCAGCATCTTTGAAGGCACTGTAACATCACTGGGGAGCAGCCTCTGCACTGTCCCAAAGGCATTTGGATCCTTTGGGGCTGAAGGAGAATCCAGGCTGTTCATGCATTTGGAAGTGGCAGGCTGAAGTCCTTAGGCTTTATCATCTTCAGTTTGTAGATGACAGTCCAACATTTAACATTTTATCCCACCATAAAAGTAACTTAGCAAAACGGAGATATCAAGAGCAAAAAAACTATTCTTTTATCTGCTAGAGGTCTGATCACAACAAATGCAGCATGGAGGAGAGATCCCCAGCGAAGCAGTCCCCAGGTTTCCTGAGGAAGCGTTCCCTAGCACAGCTTTCCTACCCTTACCCATCCATCTACCACCCAAACCAGCTAAGGCCAGGGCCTTATGCTTCCTTCTTGGACTGAAAGCCACTCTTTAATTCTGCTGGCTGAACCACTCTAGCAGACAATAATTAAGGGTGAGAGGTAAAATCTCTTGACCATCTCGACCTGATTGCAGTTGGCAGTGTAAGACCAGAACCAGATGTGTGTGCCCAGTCCATGAGCCTGTCCTACCTTTCTTCTGCAAGGAAGTCCTTGCAAGGATGGTTGCACTAGGACATCAGCACAAATTTTACACCAGCAAGTCTTCCAGCTCCTACTTTCTTCCCCTGCAAGAGGCACACCATCCTGTTCAGCCAAGAGGGAATTTGCAGGTGTTCAATCCAACAGGCAGAAACCGACTGGCAACGTTTGTTCACGTAAAACTTAACAAGAATCACCAGCCCTCAGGTTAAAGCCACACTGAGAATTTGAACTCGTGCCTGCCCAGGTGCTGCTGTTGCTAACACTGAGACCTGGATGCCACCTCCTGCTTCCCCATGCTCACTTCCATGATTTATGTCAGATGAGCACATCGTTTATGCAAAACAGAATGACCCTCTAAATTCTCTTGAAATGCTGCTCTGTTTTCAGTCAAAACATCACAGAGAAGATTAAAAATCATATAATTCCACAAGGCTTCTTTTTCACTCCAACTATTTCTAAATGCTTGTGAATATATTCATTAAACATAAATATATCCTTTGCTCACATTTTCCTTGAATTACACAAGTGCTGCTGAGGGTCTTCCCCACTGATAAACTCTCATGCAGATACTTTGTCCCAAAATCATATTTCACCTGGCTTAATTTACCCAAACTTGAGAATGATTAAACACTCCACCTGCAACATTCATTTGGAGTATGTCAGCTTCCTTCTGAGTTGGTAACTTTTAGGATGCAGAGGAGCAGATATTCTTATCAGGCCTCTGTGTGATTTGCAGGGGTAGATGCATCAGGGCCCTGCCACATGGAGCTTTACAGATAAATCAGAACAGGATTCACTACTAACACATGCCATAGTGTCTAAAGCCAAAGCTAACATTTCCAAAACAGTCTATCAGCTTACTTAAAGGATGGAAAATCTAAAGGTTAAGGTTTGGTTAGAATGTATTTTGTCAATTTTTTTAATTCAGGTATCAAAGAAGCCAAATTCCATCCTGGTGTGAACCTACTGGTCTGACAAGAAAATAACTCCAGTTCCCCTTCTAGCAAAGCCTGCAGAATCAGGCCCTCCAAACTAAAAATTTAAAATAAAACGTAGTCCCATATAGAGCACAGGAAATTAGATGGCAAGCCTCTGTTTCCCAGTGGGACAGCCCAGTTCAGGGAGCTGCTGTACTCTTACCCCAGGCAGGGAATCAGCAGCAGCCAGTTTAACTTCTAGGGGACAGGGAGTTTCCCTGTCCCATGCAGAGGGGTGCTGGATGCTGGGCAGGATCTCCAGTGGGATCCCCGAGCAGCAGGACAAAGCCTGGGCTCTCCTCTGCTTTGTGGGAGGCTCAGGAGGCGACTGAGGGGGAAGCTGAAGGTTAAAATCCAATTTTCAGGCAGAGAAAAAGGAAAGGTGTGTGGCATTTCCAGCTGTGCTTTACTCAGTTGTTCGCTTGCTCCCCACAAGGTGTCTTTCAGTGATTGACTTTTACTAACAGTGATCCATAGGGAAGCCAAGTCCTCAGTCCTACTCATGAATATTCCAAAAAACCAAACCTTCAGCAGCATCTTATGTCTGGGAAAATGTGAGTAAATATTGTAGTTGTACATATATGTCAAAAACAGTTATCTACACACTGTACAGTTAGTGGACATGCTTCACATTCCCATATCTCCATGACTCCACAATCCAAAAGACCCCAAGTCAGACTGAAACTTCTGAATGGCTCCTGGTCTTAGAGACTTTAGACTTCAAATGCCCTGAAATTACTACTTTGAAGTAAAAATGTAAGCTGTAAATTTCTATGATATACATTGAATAGATTAAAAATGTAAAAACTGATAATTTGCAGGGGAAAATGGACACGGAGAGATAGCCTCGCTTTAAGAATCACATGACAAATCTGAATTTAAGGTGCAGTAAGTGCACATAACCCTCCTTTAAGTAGAGCTGAGAAGGTCCCACTAAAAAGTTGGAGGTAGGTGGGGCAAGGCATTACCTCATTTCCTGCTGCAGCAAGAGATGCACTTGCACTCTTTACTCCAAGCAAACTCCAGTGTTAATTCTTACACTGCACTGCCAAGGGATGTACATGCTTACCTAGTCAGATATTAAATATTATAGCACAGCATTTCGCAAATAATGGGAAACATATCTCCTAATCCAGATAAATTAAAGGCATCGGCTTAACCTCAAATGTTTATTGCATTTCAAACAGCATTTATCAAAACAAAGAGCTCATCACAACATATATAGGTACTGGATGATCCAAACCGCTTCATTTGGTATGTCTCCAGCATAACAATTAACACGAATTATTCTGAAACCCAACATATCTACACCAAAAAAAAAAAGAAAAAGACATCACCCTCCCTCCTGAAGAGAAATCAGTTCCACGTGGAAAAATCTACAGAAAAAAACCGCCCCCCAAACTACTAAAGTATCAATCTGAATTTCTGAATAAATAAACAGTTTTTCCTGCAGTTGAATGTTTTCACTCAAATCAACGATCAGATCCCACACGCCTGCTTAAATATGCCTGACTTTGGTCCTTGCAAAATGACAAGATTACAGCATGATAAACCAGATGATAGCTTTAAGCGAGACAATGAGGCATTGTTTACAGAGAAGATTGAGAAACTGGTTTAACAAAAGGGTTCCGTGGACATCTATTGTATGTACAAGAAGGAGATTTACTGGAGATTTTGTAATTTCTACAAGGCTCTTTCCAACCAGCTTCATTAAGTTGAAGTAAATCAAATCATGCAGAGATCTGGCTCAGCCAGAGAGACATGCCGGGAAAGATACAAAATGAAGAAGAACAGACGCAAGATGATAAGCTTTAGAATCTTTGGCATTTTTCATAAACATTTTCAAGGTTTTTAAATCTATATATTCACCCATTTTCCCACACACGCTCGCCTATAAATACATTATACATGTACTCTTTATACACAACTCTGTATATGCATGGTACACAAGCACACGTGCAAACAAAGAGGCATTTTTGTGGCTTTTTAAACCAGGATAATCTTTCCTCAATCCTTCCATTTGCAGCTACACACAGCTTTGCATAAGCAAAATACATTCTTTAGCCAATCAAGTATATGAAAATGTGCCTGTCCTTATTCAAAGGCACAGCAGGACTTCGAAAAATAAACTTATGAAAAATTACTGAATCTGGCTAATAACCCAGTGGAAGATAGTCTGCTGTTAGTTTTCCTTCTTCAGATTCCTGCAACAGCCCCACAGGATTGTGCTATGGAACCACACACAACTCCATCTGGATCACCAATCCATAAGCAAGGGTTTAACCATTTCACCTTTTATTAGATTACATTCAAAGCCTTTTTTTTTTTTTTTTTTTTTTTTTTGGCAAAAAGAATCCTATCTCTCAGATTTCTTTACTTCTTTGTACTGTCAACAACCTCAGCTCTCTTGCTATCAATGACTTGTGGTGACAAAAATGACTGGTGACTCCCAAAAATGTCCCACGGCACCTAAAGGACCAAAGGCTGCAGTATCACCAAAATTAAGAAGGTTTTAAACACGATTCTGTGTTTCAGTTTCCCCAGTCACACAACTGGGGAATGATGCTGGTTTTCTGAAATACATAAAGCAAATGCACAACTGCTAAAAGATTGGTGAGCAAGCAGGAAATCACATTCTCCTCAGAACACAAACCAGGGTCCTTTCTTCTGTCTTTTCATTGCTCAGTTTCCACTTGCCTCCACTGTTGGGTCCTCTCCTTGTGAACCACCAGGAAAGACTTCAAGAAGACATCAGTGGAGGACCAAAGCTTGCACACTATTGCACAACCATGTCATTGGGCATGTGCTCTCTTTCTGCACAAGCAATTGTTTCTTTAAGGCTATAAAGTGGTTTTTTTTTCTCTCTTGGATCTGTAGTGTTGACCCCTCTGGATTTAGACAGGAAAACAACAGCTATGCTGCAAATATCTGATGAGATGGAATTATAAAAGGCAAGCCAACAGAGTCTTTTCAGGTCACTGAGTTAGCCTTTTCTCTTAATCCTTTCATGGCATAAGGTTTTCATGCATCCATTGCCAGCAATGGATCTCTGATGATTCCAGTATACAAAGAGTTAACCACAGGCTGGGCTTTAAAAAAAAAAGAAAAGGAAGAAAAAAAGAAAGAGGGAAAAAAAAAAAAGGAAAAAGAAAAACCCACAAGTGCTGGATGAAATATTGAGATACTGTTGGAGCTCCTAGCTCTTTCTGCTAATTATGATAAAAAACTTTTTAAAATGTACACTGCTTGAACAGAAGATGGGTATCAAAGACTCGTTAATTCAGAGCTTAAACCTTTCTAGGCACAGTGATTTAACTCAGAAAAGAATAGCTTTCATATCTTAATGTAAATCTGTTGGATATGTTAAAAACTGGTTCAGAGCATCTCCTCACATCAGCTCAGCTGATCTGCTACACTAAGCAGAATTATCTCTTCCTACATAACACAGGGAGTGCTGCCACATCCAGCCTTGTCTCTGCAATCAACAGGAAAAAAAAAATAAAAGAAAAACAAAAGGTGCAGTTGCACCATCCTCTCCCATTCTCCTCCCCACACCACAAACTAATTCAATGTTTCACCTCGCTCTTCTTTGGGACTCCATGCCAAAAAGACAACCCAGAAAAGAAACCCGAGATAGGTGTTTATCTCCCAAGAAAGGGAAAGCCTGTGGCAGTGACTCTAGTGTTGTTCTGAGGCAAGAAGGAGGGGAGGGGTGCTGTGTGTGCACGCACAGGGAGGTGCTGGGCTCCGAAATCCTGCTGCATCCTAGAGCGCGCTCCGCTTCTTCCTGATGGGGCTGGAGCTGCTGGATGGTTTCAATTCCGCCTGCTGCACCTGTAAAAACAAACAGACGTGACGCTTGCTCTTAGGTAACTCTAGCTCGCTACAGCGTGTGTTAATGGCTCCCCCAGGACAAACCAAGGGAAACTAAGGAAGGTTCAAAAGTAATGAATCATTTTCTAAACACAGGAACATGGGGGATTAATTGCAGGAAGGATTTGAGAAGTCATGCATCATTTCTTGAAACAAAAATATTAAAAGCAGATTTTTCTAATGAGATGCACTGGGGCTCTACCTGATTTCAGCAATGTAGGGTAGATCTTTTGGGTTTGTTTTGGTTTGGAAGTTGTTTTTCTTATCTTTCTGGCATTAACCTGTAAGTTTAATAAACTTCTCTCAAGAGTCTCAATTCAAGTAGATCCCAATAGACAGTAAGACGACAGTTGTCAAAAGCATACACACACCTTGGGATGCTGAAATACTTAATCATTTCAAAAAGGGAAAGTATTCTCCCAAACAGAACCTAGACAAAGTTTTCCACCTTTCAAAACAAATTCGTATACAATAGCAGTTAAAACACGTGTGGTAAACTGTCAAGGATGGTGTACATCTCCAAATTGCCTATTGTGCTAGACAAAAGCATTCCCCACTGAAATCAGGGGGAAAATTTGGCTGAACATGCCATCTTTTTCACTCCTCCTCTGTCTTCTCATGGGGTTGTAAATGGGTACTGTATAGACAGGAGTAGTTTCTAACTCGTTGCAGCACCCCAGTGAAATGCTGATGCATCGATAGCACACAAAACAGAGCAGACAGAGAGGCTTTGGAGCTTCCATGGATGACTTGTCCCTGAAGCATGTGGCTCCCACTATTTTCATAACTAATGGAAAACTCCAAGGTTTGTCCCATCCAAGCAGCTTTTATCATTCCTCCCATAGAAAATGGTGATCATTTTTTTTTGGAGTGCTCAAAGGATCCCAATATGATAGAAACCACTCAAGGAAATGTTTTACGTGTAAATGTTAAATAAAGTATAAATAGAAAAGCAGCTTATCTTTAAACATAAACACTTAAAGGGCATATGCAAACCATCACTGCAAATTCAGTGGCCTCTACAAGAGCAAAGACAACAAATAAAAATACACTGAGGCTTAATGGCTCTGTGATTGCTCCTGCTTAGCATTTTTCCTCCCACCAGTCCACAGTGAGGTTTCTTTCCAGTTATTAGTGCTGCCACCAACCAGTCTGGTGGCCTCTTGAGATAAATGGCACCAGAAGCTTTTTCCGACCCTGTTTCTACCAGATGCCTCAACATGGCATGTGAGCAATTCAATTTCTGTCTCCAACAGCATAAAGTCACTATAGGGGAGATTGTGATTCCCTTATTGAGCAGCACCTCATGGGGAAAGTGCCAGGATTCAGAGAGAAAGGTACAATGTCAGAGGGATCCAGGGCATCGGGATTAGGGCCTGAGGACACAGATTCCAGTTAGTTAAAACAAAAGAAAGAATCCTTTATATTGTGTGGCTTCATTACCCAGCAAGACTATTTTCCCTCCTCCAACAGAAATAAACAGATCTTGACATTCTAAAGGACTTATTGTTCAAATAATTTTCAGGAAGATAGGCGAGATTGCTGAAGACAGTGTTGTTGTTTCAAAGAAATGGGAGAAGAGACAGGACTTGACTGAAACTGAGGGAGGATAGATTCTGGTTAGATTAAAACTTGTAATTCCATAATAGTAGAAGATTGATCTGATCAACTGTAGAGTATTTTATACACATTTCAAGGTTTTCTTTAAAGAAAAAGATGAGCGGGGCATTGTCCAAAGGAGGCCTGGAGCTCAAGCACAATGTCACAGAAATAATTTCCCCCATTCCTCCCCCTATCTTCAGAAAAAAGAGAATTCAGTAAATCCTTTTGGATGGTTATCTCTATCAAAGAGACTATTTTTCTCCTCCCTCTGTACAAATACCGGAGCAGAAAGGTGACGAAAACCATAGCTCAGTAACCACGCTGAGTGATTTTCCAGATCATTTTTAAGTAGGTCTTTTCAGGATAATTTTTCTGCAATCATTTTATCCTTCTGACAAAGGATTTTGGCTCCCCTCTCTTCTAACACTCTCTCCCCCTCCCTTTGTGGATTTTCCCCTCGATTCCTTATCTCCGTTATTCAAAAGTCTTTGGCATTGTATTCCCAAAAGGAGCACCCAGCCGCTCTCAGTGTCACTCCTTGCCTCTGTTGGCTGTGGCCATTCATTACTTACCTTTTGAACATCAGATGGTACCCTGGAGAGGAAATCTAGTAGCTCATTATTGTCGATGGCATAGGGATTTCTAAGCTTCTTAGTAAATTTATTTATGCCTAGGATAAGAAAAAAAAAATAAAAAATACAGGCAAACAAAATAAAACAACCCTTTTCTACTCCCTCCCTCTAAATTTGTTCAGGCAAGGTGAAAAAGGGAAGGGGAATTCAGAAGTAAAACTTAGTGTGAAAGCCTTGCCTCAGACTTAAAGCCACACACATGTTCCCTGTCACATGGAATCACTCACAAGTGCCTCCTGGAGGAAGTAAAGGACATTATTGATAAAATATTTCTCTACTTTCGGGATCATGTGTTGCCAACAAAGTGGTGAAAAGAGACTGCAGCATGAATGCATTCTGGGGGATACTCTGGGGAGAATACACACATTTAAAACCAATTCTGCTGTTAAATCTGCTACCCACATGACCAAAAACATCCCCTCTCCTCCTGCCCAGGCAACTGGAAGACCCTGAAGGAAACTGGACAGAAGAATAGTTTTATTTTCCTTCCATTTCTTCAGAAAATGAAAGCTTCCCTTCCCCATCCACCATGGCTTATCCCCCTTTGGCAGAGCCACATTTTTCAAACTAGCCATACTATGATGCTGTGGGACACTGTAAAACCTTATCACAAGGTTTACTTTAGTTTGATTTTTGTGTGAATAATTTGGCTTGTTAACTGCAGCAATAGCAGTCCACCTCCATGGAGTTATGTTTCAGCTGGCAGAAGTGGTCCCTGGTCTGGACAGAAGATCCATGGGAGCGTAATGTTCATTTTACTGTGGAGTTCCTAAGGTCTTCTCTTGCCTTGCATAAGGTCTTCTAGGTGAAATAAATCAACTAACCCATTTTAAAGAATAGCAAAAAATTCAAATGTTGGTTGCCTCTGAGGATCATACTACAGCATTTAATTCCATCATGCCCCTGTCCAAAATCTCACAGTGGTTTCCCTGAAAGTGATTTCAGACTTGATGGCTGCTCCAGGTACATTCCTCTCCCTGGAATGTACCTGCTTCACATCTGAGATTCAGCTTTTAAGCCACATACTTGTAGCAAAATGACAACACAATTTTCTGTGTACCTGATTTTTAAAAAACAGAAAATACCATAAGGTCTTTTGAGGCCTTGCCACAGGGTAGTTGTTTAACATGTATCACATTTGAAGGCCCTGTCACTCCAGATGATGTTGAATGGATGTATAGTTTTCATGTACTCACCATGTCTTCCATACAAGAACAACAATATTTTGTTACCGAACTTTTTACTCCCAGCAATTTCCCCCCCCTTTCCTTTTGCCCTTTCTTTTGTTTGATTTAATCCTTTATTTCTTTGTTGCTGTTGCCCAAGAATGGCTTTTTTTAATGCCACCTTCTCATTCCCTTCCTTTTCTGCATCCAGGAGAGCCAAGGCAGCAGCTGATGGCCCAGGGGTGACAAGGGGTCCCTAAAACCTAGAGCCACATTGGGGCTGAGTTTCTGCAGGTCAGTGAGGATTTACCTGCACTACATTCTCCACACCTTTCTACCTCAAGGCCGAGACAAAAGTGAGCACCCTGCATAAGACAGGAGGACACTTGAAGATGTAGAAAGTCTTCAGCAGCTGGAATCATAGACCAGTTTGGGTTGGAAGGCATCTTAAAGACCATCTCAATCCAACCCCCTTCCCCAGGTTGTCCCAAGCCCCACTCAACCTGGCCTTGAACACTGCCAGGGCTGGGGCATCCAAAGCTTCTCTGGGCAACCCTTCTCTTCCAGGGTCTCACCATCCTCACAGTGAAGAATTTCTCCCTCCTATCTAATCTAAACCTGCCCTCTTTCAGTTTAAAGCCTTTGTCCTATGCCCTTGAATGCCATCTCCTTCTATGAAAGACCATCACACATTTCTTCATAACACCCCCAGGAAAGTTTTAATTTTTAAAAGCTCCTCTTTTAGCTCACGATGTGTCTCCATACAAACACTTTCTGCCCCTCGACAAAAGGAGATGCTCAGTGTGTCCCATTGGGCACAGCCTGTCCTGACTGCCAGGATACTCAGACCCAAAAGGCTCCTGGGGTCCAAATCTACGTGGTCCAGCTCTGCAAACACATCTTGTCCACTTCCTGCCATTTCCCAGCTGGAGGCCTCCAGCACCAGGAAGCTAATTACTTTCCTGCAGAAGAATAATAACACTGAAAGTAGCTTATCTAGGCTAATACTCTTCTTGTGGTGCTGTTGGAAATTTATAAAGAACCCTAAGAAAAGCAAATTATCGGATAACCCAGGGGGGAGAAATGGTAATTTTAAGAAGTTCATAACATCTTTATTCACCTCTAAGCAACAGCACTTGTTTGTCTGTGTAACAGGTCGTTTAAAGCTTGTTTGATTTAATTCCGTAGACATATATTGTATTTATCTCATACAAATGAGACACAGCGGAGTACTTACCCCAGATTAAAACAATGTACCTCAGTGGTATAAAATACAAAATAACTGTTGCTGCTGCCAGGACCAAGCAGGCCAGGACAGAGAGGAAAGGCACCGTCCAGTTGAATGTGCTGTAGGGAAAAAAACACAATCCTTCTCACCATTTCTGTTCTTGGACGCTGTTTGTGCTCTGCTACCCAATAATAATTTAATGACCTCTTTGCAGTGCTCAGAGCAGTCAGATATGCTGTAAATTGCAGACCCTTTGGAAGGTGGATAAGCAGATTCCTACATCTGGATGTTATAATGGATTAAGGGAGATATCTGAGAGGCAGATATCATGATAAGGAAAGAGAAGAGGAGCCCTGGGGAGCTCAGTGAAGTTGTTAGGCATGTAAGTGAGTTGTTTTTGTTTCTTCTTCTACGTGTCGCACTTGTTACACATCTCTGCTTGCCAGTCAGCTCTCCATTATTCATGAGCAGATTATCTGATCTGGAGACAGGGCCGTGCTGGGGCCGAGCCACCAGGGCCAGCTCCACTGGGCCAGGGTGGAGGTGACACAAGAGGAGAGTCAGGGCACGGCTCAGGCGTGGCAGGTAGCCAGAGTCAGCCCCGACAAATAAACTGGCATTGCATTAATTACCATGCTAAACTGTGAAAGAGCAGTTTGACTAATTTCTCTGTGTAACATTAGGGCCATAATATTCTATATAAATCTGTCTACATATATATATATATATAAATTTTCTCCTATTTCTTTACATTTTCAGCAATTCCTCACTGCACTGAATAAAGGAGGCTGACTTGGATAAGCTGTAGTAAGCCAGCACCAGCCCAAGCTTCTGCATTTCAACAACCTGCAACGGATTTTTCCCAAAAGGAGCACTCTTGAAAAGCTCAGTTACTACAGCATTTCGGGCTTTTGCCACATTGTAGTGAAGCACAGGATTTTATTTCACTCAGGCCTCACATCTGCAAGTCAATGATGGATCTAAGGTGAGGATCTACTGCTAGCACATCTCTGAAATTACTTGGTCCCTTTGTGCCCTTGTATGACATAACCCTGCACCAAGTGTTGAGATACTTGGACTGCAAGGATGCCAGTTAGTCCACAGGTGGATTTATGGATCTGGGCATCTCTGTTTCATACAATCTGCCTGCTAACTTCACCATATCACAGGGAGTAGGAAGAAGAGAGAATGAATCTGGACCACTTATCAGGCTATAAAATAAGACAAACTTCCCTTGACAGATAAAATTAATAGGACGCTTCAAGAATTACATTTAAGCTTCAATAGACGTATTAAATATTAAGTAAAAATAGGTGGGAGAGGACCCATCATTATCAATCAATGTAGCTTAAGTTAAAGTAAAAAAAAAAAATAGCAAAACAGCTCAATTGAGTTAAACTATGAAAACTCCCTATGATTGTGTAACTGGAGTGACAGACGGAAACTGTAGCACAATTCAGTCTGTCAC
Organism: Erpornis zantholeuca; assembly: GCA_013400515.1. Classification (NCBI taxonomy): domain Eukaryota; kingdom Metazoa; phylum Chordata; class Aves; order Passeriformes; family Timaliidae; genus Erpornis; species Erpornis zantholeuca. The sequence continues at coordinate 88,943 of VZTN01016961.1, read as the reverse complement.
TTACAAAAAAAACTTTGATAGCAGTTTTTTAATGGCACATCACTGCCGAGCTACAACAGAATTCTTCTGAAATTACATCGGGACTCCACATTAATGCCCAATGTGTTCTTTAAGACCATTGTTACCAAAATGAATACGAGAATTAATAGTGTTTAAGTGCTTTGAGCCTTCCTGCCATGCAGCTGGGCAGAACAGTGCCCTGTTCATAGACTGGAATACATCTTTGGGCCACTTCCACCCCAGCTGGGGTGTCCGGCGTGCCACCACAGCACATGCTGTTGCTGTATTTTTAGCTTGAACCCAGCTCCTCATTAAAGTGAGGCTTGGTGACAAACCATCACTTTGTGTTCAAAACAGAAGACAATATGGATCAATTAAACCCCAATAAAGACCGAGTTACAAAAGGTTTGTGTGTGTTTGTGTGTGGGATTTTAATTTTTTTTTTTCTTTTTAGGCTCTTCACCTCCCTCCTTTGTAAGGTCAGGAATACCCTCTGTGCCTCCCCCCCTGCAATGAGACCCTGAAAATCCCCTTTGGGCTTCCTCGTGGCACCAGCAGGAAGCAGACAGCTCAAAATGGTAAGGACAGAAGATCAGTATGTTGGCCAGGGACACAAGTGACTGGCAACCCCTGCAGCCAGGTCAGGAGGGGAGGGCGTGGGAAAGGCAACACTGACCATTAGCACCTACTTGCTGTGATGGGACTGAAAAAAAAAATGCCTGATGCTTCTGTGCCCACATCTTCGAGCACTATCTGTGGCATCCATGACTCCCCACTCCATCACAAACAAGCAGGACCAGAAATGCAGGCAAACATGAAAGCTACATCAGCAAAGCACATGGCTTCTCCTCTTCTCTGTGCTTTGCAAAGGTTATTTTGGAATAAAAGACTAGGAGAAGAAGCAGCATGGGACTGGCCAGGTTATCCTGCTGCACCTTGCAGCCATTTTTGGAGCAAGACATTTACTCCACCTTCATCCTCCTGGTTCCACCTCCCAGCAAACCATGGCTAAGCAAGAAAAATTTATTACTTACTTTTTAATCCTCTCTCCAAACGATGCTATTTCTTCCAGGATGCTTTGAACAGCTATGATGATCTCTTGGACCATGTGGATTCTCTCAATTAGCCCCTTTTTCTCAGATTCCTAATGAAAAGAAACCAGAAAACTAAAACTTATAATAATTTCTTAGGGTGTTCACAGATATGTGGTTAAAGTAAGATTTCCAGCACTGCTGATGCATCCATGAACTCCAATATTTCACTGAAGGAAGGAGAGAACAAACAACCTGGGTTTATCACATTGAAATAACATTATTGGTATGGATCCCCATATTTTTTTCCTTTTCCTCAGCACGTGGGCAGAGGTTTCTTCACCTTCTAACAGAACTCGACTGCAGGACCTCAACCAGGATTTCACTGAAGAACCCAACTGGATGCCAAAGCACAAGAGGCTCTGAGCAGCCCTGGTGTGGAGTGCTGGCTGCTCAGTGCTCCTCAAGAACAAAAATATTCCTGTGCAGAACTTCTAAATATCACTTTTCTGAGCTTTGTAGGCTCCCCACAGTCATGCTGTTTTGTGTATATAAATTAGAAGCAAGATAGTGAATGCAATATTTTTTGAACATTCTGTATACAGAGACTTATTCTTTTACTGAAAAAAAAAAGGAATCAAAGGAAAAAATATCATTTTCCCTTTATATATCGGCCATCTCAACTTCATTTCTTACTGCTTATTTTAAGCAACAACATTACAGGACATTACTACACATGTGCAGAAATAAAAAGGAAGCACAGAATGAATTAAAAATCAAAATTACTTAAATCAGGCTTGAAAACCAGTATACAATTATCAGCATTCAGCATTTCTTTGCCAGCAATCTAACACACATACAGGCATGCAAATTGGTGTGGTTGCAGATATTCTAGCAAGAAATCAGCAAAACATTCACTTATTACAAAATGTAGAGCCCTGGACACTGATTTTACATCACATTTAGACACTTAAAAATCAGTCCAATTTAGCAAAAAAAAAAACCAAAAAAAAAAACCCAACAACCCAACAAAACATTTTAAGCTGTGTTTTAACCAATCTGTTCCCAGAGTGGGAGGATGATGGCAAAGAGCATTTTGTATCCCTCTTTTCCGTGGCCCACACCAGTCAAGGCAGAGGAAAGGGTGGGTGGAATGAGCAAGGGCCAGGGACATCTGCATCAAACTCTGCTGCAATTCTGCCTCTGTGCTCTCACCCACATGGTTCCTCCGTGCAGGACAGGGTCAGAGGCTGTTCAGAGTCACACAGGGCCACAGAGGTGAGGGCTCTTGCTCCAGAACTTGGCATTACCATGCTGGGAGAGAGTTTGTGTGCACCTGAGACAGGGCAGCACTCTGCAGAGTGTGCTGGAGTGACCTGTGACCCATCCTTGGATGCTCGGAGGCAGGCATGGGAATGCAGCCCTTATACCACTTTGAATTACTTACTGCCCATTTCTCTTCCCCGTAATTTCTGAGTTTAAAAAGCCAGCCAAAACCACCATGGAGTTATCAAGCTCCAGACATTTGAATATTTGCCTTTAGGTTGCAAGTCAGTGCACAATGAATAGAAAGCAGCATTTTAAATAATCACACATTTGGGTGTGAAAATGAGTATTTTTACATTAATAAAACAACCAACAAAAATTAAACCCTTGGGGTGTGAAATAACCCCAGAACAAAATAAATAAATAAATAGTCAGTTTATGTGAAAATAGCACCAAAAAGTCATTTTCACACAGCTCCAGTTATAATCTCGTTAGGCTCAAATGTAAATGACACATTGAAATTATATTTAACTATTTCCTCACTGGAATGGCACAACAGTCCTTTAGCCATAGTTGGCTTTTTTTCCCCACCAAACTTGGAAGCAGAAGTTGGGGAGCAGCTCAGGGAAAACCAGACAGTGGGAATTTCATTCTGTCCAAACTCAGGCAGAGGGGTAAAGAAACCACTTAAACAAAGTGATATAGCAGGGCAAGCCTACTCTTGCTGCCCAGAGCTGCGAGGCAGATCATCTGCCAGCTCTATCTGCATCATGCTGACTTCATTTACACGTCCTCGATGGAGCTCAGAGATGCGGTGATAACGCAGTTTAACCAACACAACACAACACAGCTCCTGCTGCAGCCACGAAGCACAGCCAGAAAATAAACCAGAAACTACCACTGCCTGGGTTATGACAACCACACGCCCAGGCTCACCTGGCTGCATGCTAAAATCGCCCCAGTACTTCCAATTCCTGATACAAAATATGGCCAACCAATGTAAAAGCAGAGACAAACTGGGATTAGAAAGCCCAGTAAAGTAAATAAAATCAGTTATTCGAGAGAAAAACAGGCTGCAACCATCCCTGCAGTGAGCACGGCTTGCATTTTCACTTGAAAATCCTGAGAGTTTGTCAACGTCGTTTCTTTGTTATTCTTGTTTTGTTCTGGAAACCTGAAGTCCAAACACTTGGACAGGATTATTAGGTCGCTGGTTGAGCAACAGAGAAGCAGATGAATGAAGTACAGCAATCAGGATTTTCCAAATTATTTAGGTTTTGGAGTGTTGTTTACGCTTTGTGAAGCCAGCACCTCACAGAACACTGTCAGAAGCAGTAAGAGTCCATCAGGATAACAGTCACTGGACCCTAGTTATTAGTAAATGGGCAACTGTCACAGAGAAAGCTATACTTGAACCCTGTCGTGTTCATGGAAAATGTAAAAAAAGAATCCAAAATACATCTTCCACTAAACACAGTTCCCCACCCGTGCAAGGTCCCACCCAGACTTTTCTCCATCCTCTTCAGGTATCATTCCTTTCTGATTTCTTTTGGATTCAATGTATTATACTGCTTGAAAACTGGATTTGGATACCGATAGCTCAAGGTCACAGCTCAGAACTGAAAATGAAATATCCTGCCTGTTCCTGGCATTTTCCTAAAAGCAGTCGTGAAACTTCCATTCCTTCAAGGCCTTCTTCTTCTTTATTTCTTAGCTGATTACAGCACTGTGGGTGGACCAAAACTAGTCTTCAGCCTCTGGGAAAGAATTAACTCCACCAAAATGAATTTACAATTGAGAATTAATTATATAATCGGTGTGTTACTTCAAATCTTCCTTGCATATCCTGATTTAAGAAACCTTCGTTTCTACATTAATTGCTTGAACAAAACCACAAAAGGGGGTTTACAAAAGATTAAGCATGTCAGGGGAGGAGAATAAAAAAAACACCAACCAAGACCCAACAATTTCAGGAATTAAGTCTTTTGTCTCCAGCTAACGTACATTAACTTGAACTCGGAAATGAAGACACCAAATCTCTGCTGTACTGGAAGATGCTCCTAGATTTTTCTATTTCTGAAATATGTAACAATTAAACAGGCCATACAAACACACTTAAAGAGTTACCACAGCTCTGGGATCTCCCTTCCCTGGAAGGAACTTAGGCTGCTCTGAGACATTTAGGGTCAGCTGGAAAAGAAACCTTCACACAACCACAACGCTGAGGGGCTTCCGATGCCGAGGGCTTTAACAGAGAGGGAATATGGGGCAGGGGAGGACGTCCTGAGCACTGACACAGCAATTCACAACGGGTGAGCTACAGCAGCCAGAGCCAGTCTGGCAAGGGAAAATCCTAAGAGTTATGGGGGAAGACACTGAAGGCAAAATTCTTCAATCCTCTGCTCTGGAACAAAGGCCAAATGCCACCCATTAGTGCTTCTTCTCCAGCCAAGCATCCATTACTGAATTCAAAGCTTGGATGGTGGAGATCCCCTAACTTCTTTTGATCATTTGTTTCAATGATTAATAGCTTTCATCTTTACAGAAAGCTGTTTCCTATTTTTTAAATCTATCCTCCAAGTATTTTTCCTCTGGATACATCCAAACCAGCAAGCGACGCTCCAAATGCACAGACAATTTTTGCTGTTGTTCTCTAAGTGCATTTCTGATGTATACTGCAAATATCATATGCACACAACGAAAAGTTAGGCTTGAAGCCATGGGTAAGTTCTACATAATACTTGCTCACTTGGATTTCATAGAAAACACTTGCAGAGAAAAATCTTGCATGCAACTTTCAAACAAGTGGTATTCATCAGCAGATTTCTGGCGTGCCAAGGGAAACTCAATATATAAAGCTGAGGAACACTTGGGGGCAAAGACGAGGAAAAGGGGAGGAGAAAACATAAATACAGAATAATGCAAAAGGAGGAAGAAAACAAGATACAGGCAGCTCAGTCAGGAATGAAAATCCTGAATATCTTCAGGGATTGGACGAATTAGTCTGCCTAGCCCTGGGCTGGCCTAACTTTCAGGATTAGCTTTCTTACAGTAGCTGTTTCATCATGCTACTGCTGCTACAAGCACATTAGGGCAATGTTTTACCAGGATTTATCTAACATACCAGTTATTAATTCTTCAGTGTATGAGCAACAAACAAGATTGATGGAAAGGGAAAAGAAAGGAAAATAGCTCAGGCATGCATTCCTTTTTGCTCCACTATTATTCTGCTTAAAAAAAAAAAAAACAAACCAACAAAACATGCTACAGTTATTTAGAGAAAAGCAGAGTTAGCCAAAGTTGGATTTAATTTGCAACTTGCTCTCTGCTAGACTACAAAGCTCCGACCTTACCGGTGTCCAGCAAAACCTGTGCCAAACAACATCTTAGGGCCAAAATACTCGTCCATGAAGAACTTCTGAAAGCAAAAGGATTTTATTGGGCATAAACAGCAGACCACTGGCCTCTATTGTCTGCAGGGAACACTTCTCTTAACAGCTCCAGTCTAGCAGCAGAATGAAGCTCTTGTGGGAGGTGGCAGCCATGGAGTGACAGACAGTCTCTTGGTAGCTAAAATGAATTCCAGGCAGAGCTTTGAAAACAGTCACCACAGCAACCTTGAACTGGATCCTGCCTTCGGTGGGAGCCAAAGGGGGCTGTGAGGAGCCCAGGAATCTGCCTTGCTGAGTGAGTCACTGCCCTGCCCTGGGCTGAGTGTCGAGGAGAGATCCTCGGCACTTGCAGGAGGACGGGCACCCGCAGAGGATGGCTGCCAAACTCCGAGCAGTTGCCTCGTGCAGTCCTGAAACTGTGCATCACAGGATCTTTTTGTTTATTAACACCATGCTGCAAATGTGCCTGCCTGTGGAAATTTAGAGAATCTGAGCGTACTTGAAATAATTACCAAATAGAGGAAATGCAACACATACAGGTCAATTTATGCTCTCAGTTAAAAAGGTGTGAAATCTGGAATAATTCCACCGTAGCCAATAGAATCACTTCAGACTGGTAGGAAGGAGAGCAGCATCACTCTTAAAAGGATGCATTTGGAAAGCAGTAGCACATCACCCTACAGCTCCAGCTGGGGAACACTGCCTGAAGGGCAGAAGATGACCACTCCATGCCTTGTTCAGCCATGCCTGCACTTTCTCTGCCTACATTAGATGAATTTCATCCATGCACAGCAAAAGTCTCCTAAGCCAAGCCAAAGAAAAATCTTATGTGAAAAACCCTAGGTCACGATTCTGTTTCTTTCTTGATGCACAGACATGAAATGCAAGGGGTTTAAGAAGCATTTTCTGCACTTGCTCATGTTTTTATAGACATGTGAAGTAACCCAAAGTCCACTGGTATTGCCACAAGTTTTCAAGCAATATCTGCAGTCACAACAGAATAAAACACAGTTCAGGTGAGGAACATGTATGTAAGAAGCAACAAGAATCAATCCTGAATGGACATAAAAAGTCATCAGTCATCTTTGATTTTAAAAAAAAGAAAGGGGAAGGAAAACAAGTTTTGTCAAAGTGCTTTCTCCTGGAAATACATGAGACTTAGGAACAATGATATGGTGATTAGACTTAAACCACTGGATCATCATCTATAATCTAGGTAATGATCTTTAGCAATTTGGGGTACAGGACAAAGAGAGATCTATTAATATATCTGGCCAACTCAAAATAAAATGTAACAATATTTTAAATAGTTGGAATTTGTAAGGTACAAGAACCCCCTGAGGTTCATGTGCTCGGTCCCATGACCTGCCTAGTGCCACTTAAGATTTCTCCAGAGATTTAAAGAAGTTACAGTGTTGGCTTACCTACATCTAGGGAGGTAATTCTCTCCAAGAGGGAGAATTTTGGAGTGCCATAGGGCTGCTAAGGTTTCTTTGTGAGAGGAGTTGTACCACAGTGTTCAGGGTATCTAAGAGTCCTCTGTTAAGTCCCTTCTTTAAACACCTCTGAACCTACGCATGGGTGGCTCATGACACTGAAATAAGGACTGTGCCAGTTTATGGGATGTCTGTGGGTAAGACCAGTCCTAGACAATGCTGCAGTGATAAAAAGAGACCATTTACCTTCCAGCTTCTCATACAAAGAAGGCTCCCTGGAAAAGAGCAAAGCACAACCACAGCAACCCCTGAAATGAGTTGTTTTATGACATCATCTTGCCCATAATTTTGTGGAGGACGTGGCTGCTCCTCACCAGTCTGAGCATACCCTCTGTATCACGGGGCATTTTCAAGTCCTTACCATAATTTCTCTTCAGCAATCTTAATGGGGGATGTTGAAATATCATATTGCAATTGTTGTATTGAAGAGAAAGAGAAAAACTAATGAAATTATTTATACTTCCAGGGAAGAAAACAATGAGATGATATTGTCTTGAATGACCTTTCCTAAGTATGGGGATATAGCATCTTACACAATAGACTTTTGGTTCATGTTTCAATTACTGACCTTTACTGCAGAGAAAATTAATGCAATTTTCATCGTAATCCACCCGTACAAATAAGATCCATACGGAAGGTTTCCACATGCTGAATCTAACTCAAATGGAAAATGTCAGCTGTTTGCTACTGGATGAGTTTGACTTTAATTTGTTCGGCTGAGTCTTTTTGAATCGTGGTCATAAAACTTTGTATATCTTTGTTACCTATTTTTGACGGAGAATTTCCTACATTAGAGACATTGATTTTTTTTATTCTTTGGTGATTTTTTTTCCACTTCTGGGTTTTTTTTTCCAATACACAAGATACTAAATATTTCTTGGAAGTTGCCAAATAACTTGGCTGAAAGCCACAGTATCATTTGATCCTTCCCTGTTACATTGCACTGGCCAAGCAGAGCTGCACAGACTCACCACAGGATAGAAACTCTCCAAAAAAAAAAAAAAAACCAAAAAAAAAACCAACCCAAAACCCAAAAATACCCCACACAGAAACTGTTGTTGATTTTTGTAGTTTTGTCTCTGATTTTCTTTTGAATCAGTTACCAGACCTGAAAATAGTAGTAAATTACGTTTGGTCTGTTGTGGAGGAGATGTAAACTTTTATTCAGACAATGGAAAAGACTCCAAGGCTCTTTCCAGTCAGGTGCTATGACACAATCATTCACAGGGTAACTGTCTGCTCTTGGAACTTTACAGTCATTACCAGAAG
>VZTN01016961.1:63345-80483 GCA_013400515.1 Erpornis zantholeuca | reverse complement strand
AAAATAGAAGTGGTCAACAATCAGACAACTTAAACTGAGCTGCATGTTTACCTTTTTACTGGCAGACTAAAGATGCTTCAGTGATGTAATTTTAAAACAATCCTTACTCAGCCTGACAGACCCCAGAGCTGACAGGACACAGCCTGAACTCTGTGTCCAAGATGGCACAAATCCGAGAAGGCATTTATCCACGGAGGAGCTCGTGCCAAAGGGACAGAGCACTGCTATCTTTTACAGCCCTCACGCTGGTATGTGGGGAGGGCAGAGGGGGAAAGGACGGGGGAGGCAGCAATTAAGCCCTGTCATTTAAGACAGATAGCCTAGGTGGAGGGAGTTAATCTGCTCTTGGGTTTTTGAACTAAGTGTCTGTGTATTTATAATTTGTAAACAGTTCATCTCTTCGAGGGTGTGTTACAATTCCCAGAAGCACGGTCTGTTATGTCTAACAGGCAGCAGAACCCAGAAGGGGTCTGTGTGAGAGTATTTTGATACAGCAGGATGACAGGAAACAGAAACAGTGACCTCGTACACCACAACCCAACTAGCAGATTTCAACTTTGGGAGCTCTTGTATTAGGGAGGGAAAAAAAATACACAGAGCTCCTTTTAAAGTGGAGTTGTCTGTTCAAATGTTGACATTGCCATGAGATAGTGTCATAAAATTACATTTTTCTTACATTCCCCAGAGAGCATTGGCCACCCTCAGACTTGGAAAAGCAACTTAGGATAACCCAATGTACTTAAAGATGCAAGTCATGGGAGTGCAAGCGTGGCCCATCACTGCTGCACAGGGGAACACACAGGGCACAACAGAGACATTCAGGCAATTCTGCACAGCACTGGACATGGGGCAAACATAGGGGCTGGCAATTGTCTCTCGTGGCAAATCTGTGACAGTATTCTATAGACCCATAACAATTAAAATTAATTATGAATTATAACTGAAATGTTGGGATGTAAAGTGTTATCCTCATGAGAAAGCCTGCTGGGGGGTGTCTACTGTGAGAGGCTTTAGCCAGGGCTACCAGCTCTCCATGTCAGCCACGGAATGTGTGTGAAATGGAGAGAGAGGCAGCTCCCATTACAAAATGGCAGGGCCAAATCATCAACAGCTCAACACCAACTCTCAGGAGTTTTCCCAAACCTGCACATTTAGTTAAAATAAAACCAAGAAAGGGAATGACAGTGAAGCTGTTTGGGGGGAGGCAAAAATGCAAAGTCACTAAATCCATACTGAAGTGACCCAAGTTGTATTTGTAGAGAGAACCAAAGTCACTGGAGTTCAATGCTGGGTAAATGTAACCCAGAATATTTTAGCATTGCAGCAATGAATCTCTTGCACGCCACAGGAAACAGAAGATTTGATACCTATTCACTACATTCTTACTTCTCCTTTCCCACCTCAGCACTTGCAAGGGAAAAAGAGGAATATTAAAATAGAAGAAAGTAAATGGGATTTTTCCAGTGAATAAGTTACACCTTTAGGCATCACACAAACAATATTTACAGGAGTCTAGAACCTGTACCCACTAAACAGAAATTATTGACTTCTAGAGATACACAGCATTCCTTTGAAAAAGATGCAACTTTCATTTAGCAACTTCTGATGAGTTTCAGATACTGGTCCATTCAGTTGACGAATTTTATGATGCAAAGACTAAATTATAAATGAGAACATTTAAACAACTATTGTGTGTTGCAAGAAGCTTGTAATTCAGCTGGATTGCCTAAATTTCACTTTATAACTTTGAGGGATTTTTGGTTGCTCATTAAAATATAACCACCACAGAAGAACAAATTAAATTTAAATAACTATTCCCATCAATTAGTCTGCCAAGCTTCAATCCTGGGGGCTGTGACTGAGAAGAGTTAAGGTGCACTTGCTAGCTGTGGTATTGATTTACTTCTTAATGATCAACAATTTCACTGTAACACTTTTAAAACATAGAATATTCAAGAAGAGTCTTATTAACTTAGTATGCAATTTGAAAGTTTCACATCCCCTCGTGAACATTTTCTTCCTAACAGCTAATGTTCCTTTGCATGCTGTTGCTCGTTAAATAATTCCTCACCTTTTAGCTTTAAAGTATTTATAGATTATCAGATCCCCCTTCACTTACTTATGTTTTTTCAAGCTGTATACATTAAGTTCTCTTAATCTTTCTTCATATGTCATGCCCTCTAATCCTTTTATCATTTGTCACTGTGGTTTGATAAACTTGGAAAAAAATCCAATGAATTTTTCACAGTGAGAAGAATGAGTAAGTATGTTCCAATAAAATAAAAAACAGCCCTTGCCAATTCCAATTCTTTCCACATTTCAGCCCTGAACTAAAACTGGTTTTTTTCCCAGGCTCTGAAAGAAATGTTGAGAAAATTTTAACCAGCCCTCCACAAATCACACCAATTCCGGCCTACTGAAGTGGAAATGCCGAATTGTTGGGGAAAGCCGTTAGTACAGAATGTCATCCAGCGCTCGGAATGGCAGCCAGGGGGGATTGTACATCCTTGTGAACATCTTGGGACCTCCTCCACCCACACACACCCCTCCAGGTGCACATTCCAAGGCCAGGCACAAACTGGGGTTGCTCAGGTTCCGTGGGTGTTCAGGGCTCACACAGGTACTCCCGCTCCGGAATGTTACACAAACCAACCCCTTCCTACTCTCAAATTTGCCGACAACTGTTTTCCCAGTTCATACAGGAAACAACTGCAGATTTAGAGAGAGAAGGTTTGTTTGTCTTCTCCCACCTTCCCTCTGATTCTAGCTAACACAATTACGAGAGATTCTTACCTTATCATCTTCATCCTCGTCTTCATCCAAGCCCATAAGCTCCTGCAGAAGCAGATGTCCACATTACAAAACATAACACTTATTTTTTAGTGACAGGCAATGTTCAAAAAGCTTATGATACTCCCACAATGTTTCACTATACAATTTTCTCCCACTTCTATTGAGAGTCATTAAAAAACCCCACCACTTTTTCCAACACAGTGTTCTGTATTCAAAGACCTTTTTTTTTAATGGTATTCTGAACAAAGCATGCAATACCCTATACAAATTTTAAGTCTAAATAAAGCATTAGTGGCTGTGTCCAGTAATCTGAAAGCAACAGGCTTTCAAATTCACTGACAACTTTTACTATCTGTAAACAGCTTTGTTCTCAGTCTTGCAACTGAACCAACTGGTATGTCAAGGCTGAGCACTCAATGCTCAACTTGTCCCATCCCCACTGCCACAACGATTGCTCCCTCCCTTTAGGGCCATTACTGAAACATTAGACTTTAGAAAACACATTAGTATGAACATAATCAATCTCACAGAGAATCATAGTCAGATTTCTATGCAGCATTATTTCCTCCCTTTAACTTCTGTGCTGACAGGTAGGACAGAAAACAAAAGACTTGGCGAACGCCTGGAATTAGGAGCACTTGGCTTTCAATTCAGGTATTTAATAAACTGAGCCTTTGACTGGGTCCTCCAGATTTTTTCTTGGTTATTTAATAGCTACATTTGAATCTGTGTACTACAAGTTTAAATACAGCAAACATGCAAAGAATGTGAAGAATCACAATAAAAAGATGGTTTGGATTTAGGGTTTCATGGGGGGTTGGGTGTTTCTCTTTCGGGGTTTTTTAATTTCTTTTTTTTCCCCCTAAAAAGCAGTTGCATCTAAGATGTAAAAGGTACTGAGAGTTCAGATACCCAGATTTATTCTTTGGCTCTCTGGAATTCCCTGGGCAGCTGAATTAACACTGACCATGGTTTAAATTTCTATAGAAGCTCCCCATCTGTAAATCATAAAAAATTTTACCAATATTCACGAATTTAGCCTCCTGGCAAGTGGATCAGGAGTACAAGGTTAATACTGTTATTCACATTTTATAGCACAGAAATCAGAGAGAATTTGAGGTTCACTTTTGTAAAGACTCTTGCTTGCATTCCTCTGTATACACAAAATGTGTGTGCTGGCACACAAAAACCAAAGGCAGTGAATATCCAGCCAAGGCCTGAAGAAGCAAAAAATAAATAAATGACTGTGTAAAAAGCATTGGTATTTTGAAAAAAAAACCTTTTCTCATCTGCAGGACAGATGTGACTGGGACTAGCACCTGATTGTCTATTTTTGACCTACAGATGGTTAGAATCACAGACACACATAAAAAAGGAATCAGGTAATATTAAAGGCACTTTGACTACTTGTTCCATATGATCCCAATCCTGCAGAGCATTTTGGCAGATGTGTGATTTTGCTCACGCAAAATGCACCCCTGAATTTCATGGCATGGCATTGCTTACAGAACATGTGACAGGAAAACAGCCAAATTCCTGATGGACCTTTCTTTAGTACCACCACAATCAGCCCAATGTTTACAAATAGCCTTTTTGCAGTGTCCACCTAAGCAATGCTCTGCTCAATTTTTCTGTCTTATGCGAGATTCTCCTCACCTGAACATGCAACAAACTCACCACAGGATGAGGGAAGGGGCTGGAAGGTACGCTCTGTGTATTTTTTTTTTTGGATAAGTTATTATTGTAATTTTTTACTGCATTTTGTATCAAAAACAAAAACATCTGTTTGCCTGGGATTCTCCCACATGGGAAGTTCAGCTTTTCTTGTCGAAATCAAGTAGTCACTGATGACACACAGTATCTTTCTGCACTATTCTGGACTTGGCTGAAACTGGAGAAAAACATTTCTTTTACCATGTCTTCCAATTAAGCCTCCCCTGGTCTGGATAATGCAACTTCTCCTGTTTTCTAAGAATCTTTCCACTTGGGAGTGGATGAAAACTAAACTAGTAGCAACTTTTCACACTAAAACTAATAAACCAGCCATTGACTTTTTTAATACTAGGGTATTATATTTTTGTGTAAAATCCACTTGGCTCATTGGTATTCTTCATGACTACCAATGTCAATTATCTTTTTATCAAAAGTTAGAAGGAAGCTATCCTTTGGCTTCCATTTCATTACTGTATTTATTTCACTTCAAGAAAGAAAATATTATGCACATTCATGAATTTACTCTCCTTTCTGGCTGTAATTACCATTGTTATGGGAGTAAAGACAGTGGTCAACATCAAACAGCATTTCATACCCCAACAGTAGCACTTTGTCACACTTGGTGATTATTTCTGTATTTAATCCTTTCTTTCTCTCAAGTTAAAAACCAAAGGCTAAATTTCTGTGGGGAAAAAAAATTGTCTTTTAAGAGCTGGGGGTGGGAAGGAGGAATAAAAGCTTCTTAAAACCTCAAATCACAGGACAAGGTTTAAAAGGACTACATTCTTTTTTGGATTCTATTGACTTTCCTCTCCTGTGAAACATGAATCATTAGTGTGTTGCAAAGTCTAATGGCAGGAGGCGAATGGCTTTTAGGAACTTGTTGCTTTGCAAGCCTTTCTTAATTCAACTTAAAAACCTTTGTAGTTATTTAGTAAGTTAAATCCTCCTCCTACAGACTCTCGTCTTCTTCTCCTACTACTCTGAATGGTTTATTGCTTTAACTGGGAAATGAAAATTGAGAGGATTGAGGTTTCTTTTCAGTAACTTTGAAACAGAAGTGCTGTTTAACTACACAACCAGTGTAATGCCATTAAAACGCGTGATGCTTCACTCGGGGCAAGCTGGGCCTGCCAGAATCGTTACTGCCACTCTACTTGCCTGGGCATCCTGAGCATTATTGACCTTCCCTGTTGTGACGAGGGAGAAATTGTAGGCAAAGAGCACCAGCAAAGCCAGGGGCACCATGTACAGCTCCACGGTCCAGACGGTGACCACGAATACCTGGGAGAATGCACACAAGGGTTTAAAGAGAAAGATGCACAAGAAAGGCTGTCAGTCATTATCACTGTGTACATTCACCCTTGAATCTCTGCTAGCCTCATTCAGATTATTATTTTGGCATAGAAATCTGCTCTCTCTATTCCGTGTGAGTTCATTAGGCTGCTGCTCGTTGGCTTTTCCTCCCTGAAGGCCACAAACAAGGTCAGTGCAAAGGCTTTGTCCACTCCTTCCTGGGACCCCTCCAGCCTGAAAACCTTTTGTCCTTAGTGCTAGTGTTTAACAGATGCTCTTAGGGAGGTAAACCTGCTCCACTTCATCAAACCCTAATTGCCAGGAGGGGTCTTTCCCAGGCTAGGGAAGAGCGTTTTCCTCTTGTGCAACAGGAGCCGTGGAGCTCCCTTGTCACTCCACAGGGGATGATCAGCAAATGCATCTTCTCCATTAATCCACCTATCCTCTTGGCACAGCAGCACAGAGAAAGAACTGTCACCTTCCAGAAGGCAAGACCTTAGGCTGCACATGATGCATTATTTTGGAAAGGGATCCAGTCAGCCTAGTCTCCATTTTCATACTCCTGCCATTTTTCAGCACAGCATATCCTGATTTCACTGCTTCTTTGGAGTCTCTTTTCCTAAAATCCAGTACGAGTCTGTGTGTTTGGACTGGTATCTGACAAAACCCACTAAGAGCAAACCAGAAGCCAAGCTGGAACAGCAAAACACACAAATAACATGATGGGGATTTAAAAAGCACACAGGATTTTTCAAAAAAAACTGTATCAAGGCAAACTGCAATCCTGTCTTACAAGTACCAACAATACCTGAACAGACTGCAAACTTGGAGGGGCTGGCAATGCAAAGTTAATAAACTAAATCCAGAACTGCCATAAAATGTATGTTGTGATCCCATTTCCTTTTCTACTCTTACACAGTGCTTCCAGAAGAACCGCCTAATGCTGGTAGCAACTTGAAGCTATTTTAAGCAATCTCCTTCAAAGACAAGGCAAAAACACATTTTTCTGATTTTTCTTCCCCCAAAAGAACTTGGTTTGATCAGAAACAACAATCACATTTTTAAAATAATACAGGTAAGTGGAAATGAGTCAGATCCAGTAAAAGTATGTCGAACAACAACAAAGGGAAAACTCTATGGGTGATGAGGAAGCTAAATCTCTACCTCCCCTCATTCTTGGCCTGCCAGATACTACATATAAAGACAATGCTGGCAGTCGTAGAATGGGATATTTATGGCAATGTATTTTGTGTTATGGACCTGAAAGTGTAACCACACTGTACCAAAGAAACACTTCCCATTGCATTCAGCCATGTGAGAATTTATACCTCTACAAAACAGCAGGTGTTTTAACTTTTTAAACAAAAAGACTTGTCTGACATCAGATGAATGGCCAGTTAATACCTACCATGGGCCAAACATAAACCAAGGAACAATACCTGTATCCATAACCTTGCCCAAACAGCCCTTGCATTTTCCAGAGTGTACCTGATTTCATGTTAGCTGTTGCAATGCAAGGAATTAGACTGTCATCCTGTTCCTGGCATTTGTCGGCCAGCAAAGCAATCTTTGAGATATATTAATTTATAAAATGGGCTGACATCCAGGCAATATATCCCTATGCTATTGATTTGCAGCACAGGAATATGGAAGACACTTTGGTTTTGTTTTTATTTCGTTTTTGATCCTATTTTTCAACATACTAAAAAATTAGAAGTGATAATGATTCACATAGTCACATTTCTTATCTAAGCAAGGCAACAGAAACACATGAATCCAGGCCAAGAACTGGTACTTGATTTGTCTTACAGGAGTCCTTCATAACTTTAGCTAATAAAACCTTCAAAAATTGTGATATTCCCAGCCAAAACATCTCCCATAAATGAGAAGTTCTAACCTGAGCAAGTTCCTCTGAAGCTATTCCAACTCCCTTGGATGAATATATGCTTGTCTTTTAAGGCAAAGTGAAGGTGATACAAACTTCTGTCCTACCCTAAATGTCATTCCAAAGAACGAGGACCTGCTATTGTACATATCCCTACAGGTACCTTTCTTGGGTACACAAAGATTTTAAAAAAGACATACATATAAATATACATCCGATCCTTATGTAAATTCTTTTCACAGAAATTCCTATTTCCAGGTATTAATTCAGAACCTTTGCTTCAGCCCATGGGAGGGGGTTGTGTTTCCACCTGGGGTATGAGCAAACTTGGCCTTCTCCTGATGCAGCAAAAAGACCCTACCAGCAGCCAGCCCAGCAAAGTCCTACAAGGAGTCAATGAAGCTCTTGAAGAACCTCTCTTCATTCACTCAATTGCAGGACTTGACCCAATTTTAGTGCATCTGTCACAATCCTATGTGAACATCACTCTGCTCGGCTGCAAGTGCAACACAACCTTGCAATCTCAGGTCACTTAGGCAAGCTACAAAATCAAGACCTTGGTGATTTTAGATCTTACAGTACATTTTGTGTATTATTAAGTTTCAGACCTCAAATAAAACTTCAACCTCAATTACAAAATCTCACTGCAGGCTCAATGGGTAGCTGAGGCATGCTGTCTCTTCCTTTCTAATGCTGACTGGTTAATCAGCTGCTGAGTTATAGCTCAGACAGCAAAGCTTTGATAGAGCTCCCACATCTCCTTAACAAGAGTTGCTTTGCTGCTACCACCACAGTACAGGGAACTTTCATTACTGTGACACGACACAGACACAAGACAAATTGATTTAGCTAGTCAGAAATTATTTAGCCTTGGAGGTATGGGAAATGATTGCTGTGAACATACAGTACATAATAAAAGTTGAGAGTGTGTTTATAGAGAGAATAGAAATATTTCTGTGTTCTAACAGCCTTTTGAGTAGTTCTGCAGCATCAGTTTCCAAAGCAGATCCCAAGCAGACCCATTTCCTACTTTATCAACTTTCAGGCAGCTCCCTGACACTGACCACAGCACCAGCAGCTCTGTGACACAGATACCCCCTCCCCAAAAGGTCCTCAATCATGCAAGTTTTTACCCTCTCCTCAGTCATACTTTATGCTCTGGGGAGAAGGTCCTGAATTATGCTCCCTAAATTATTTCCTTATCAATATTTTTTTGCCAAAACTCAAGAATGTTTCAGCTGCTGATGTAAATAATGGCTAATGCAAGGAACAGTATCCTCTTGATTTCTTGCCACCCCCAGTCTGCCTTTTGCCTAACACATAAACCAGCAAGGAAATGCATTAACAGGTTCACATCACTTTCCCAATACCACAGAAGCCAGGGACACAAACCAAGGCCCTGTTTCAAACAATCCAGTTTCAACAAAGCATTTCTTTTTTCGGTGTTTCACGTTGTTGTTAGACCAAGTTCTGTCAGACATAATCCATTACATAATTGATACTTTTCTGCTGGGCTTCACACCGTGCATGGGAGAAGTTAAAAGCGGAGCAGCCAATTTCTAAACTAAGAGTTAAGCTCATTTTCTGCAGTACTCCTTCTAATGCCATCTGAGAGTATAAAAGCCTATTATAGAAGTGAGTACTTTAATTCACAGCATTCTAAAACAATGATCAAAATAGAAACAGAAATGGGATAGACCTATCTAGAGGGAAAGGAAAAAAAAAGAGCTCTTGAAACTAATATTTAGACTAGAGCTCTACCTAAAAGACAACAGCAATATCACAGCCTTGGAGAAAGGACCACTTGATTTCAGCTGATTAATGTGTTGCTATTTCAAAGGGCCTAATAACTACAAGTTAAAGCTCTGGAGGTTTGGAAGCCGTTTCATCTGAAAATCATTGAAGAGGGGTCCAACTGTTCCTGTCAAGAAGCATGGAGTTTGAACAACCATGAGAGTGGCCCTTTTGACAGCAGCACAAAAGATGAGAGAAGGCAGTCTCAACTGAAAGTAAAAACAAACCCTTAGAAACACGTTTCAAATCTGGTTTTTCTGCCGCTCTGGTTCCAATTTAGCATCTGACTATTAAGACCAGATTTTAGACGGGTGTCTACTAAAATATGCCCATAAAACATTTGTCACCAGCAAACCCACAGTCATGGGATGGAACAGTTTTAAGAGGTTTAGAAACCTAGCATAAGATAGGATTTTCCGCATGGTTTTTCTACGCAGCAATTACGATTTTTCTAAGTGTAAAATAAACAGGCTCTTTTTGACCTGGTAAGCCTTTGTGGTGGAGTGAAGGATGCTGTGTTGTGTGACAGAATAACTCTTGGACAACAATAGCCATGGGAGGAGAGTGATACATTCCATCAGATGGAAGAAATAAAAGTGAAAGGAGATTAAATGCATGAGAGGAACCTATGGTAAAAAAATTATTTTCTCGGCCAGTGTAGGATCCAATGCTAATGAAATGCCTCATCAGCAGAGCTGTGAAAAACATTGTTTGAAACTCCCAAGTTTCAAAACCCACAATTTAACTGAACTTTAAACTTCTAACAGCTTCATAGAAAGTTTCCTTGCAATTTATAAACACACTCTGTGTAACTCATGAAG
This sequence comes from Erpornis zantholeuca, assembly GCA_013400515.1. Taxonomy (NCBI): domain Eukaryota; kingdom Metazoa; phylum Chordata; class Aves; order Passeriformes; family Timaliidae; genus Erpornis; species Erpornis zantholeuca. The sequence continues at coordinate 70,181 of VZTN01016961.1, read as the reverse complement.
GCAGGAGAAAAACTTGGGCTGATACTGCTGTGAATGTCCAAGTTTGGTTTTGAGCTAAACTAAACTAAACCAAATCAGTGAATTTGATCTGAGACAGAAAGACATGCTCCCCTTTATTTACAGGGGAGAGGAATTATGTGTTTTTAACTTATTTCTGGGACACACAGTTTCAAGTTGCCATATATGCACAAATTAACTCTATAAAAAATGATAAATTTCAGAGAATAAATATTCAGGGACAAATTCTCTAGGTTTTTGGGGTCTCTAAGCTTTCAGTCCCTCTGCTCCAAACAAAATACAGGATATTAGCCAATAACATTAAGATACTGGCTCCCCAAAAGGGCACTCAAATCCCTTGGAGGCAATAAGCCTGTCGACGACAAATTATTTCTGACAGATACTTATTCCTGCCCTTAGAAAGGGACAGCACAAGAGAGAGTAGAGGAGAGAATGAACACACTCACAGAGGGTGGCACATTTGTGCATATGTGCACGTATAGCTGTGCACATGGAGCCATCTCTTACAGATATGGGCAATATGGATGCAGGAACAGAGCACTGCTGGGCCCCCACTGACAAAAATCAGGGTGCCTGGTGAGGGCCCAGCCTGATGGGAGAGCAGCGATGAGGCTTGTCCTCTTGAGCTGGCTTTGCATGGAATAGTGAGAATATAAAAAAAAATAATCCATTAAAAAGAATGCAAATTAGCTTAATACACCCCAAGGCACGGCAAAAAAAGGTTGAGAAAACCGTGCAGCATGTATTTCCCACTAAAGATCCTCTTCCAAAGATGCATTCCAGAGTCATTCTGACTGATACTTCCCACATCCACCTGATGCTCCCTGACCTCAGAGTGTGCTCTTTACTGCGCTTCACAGCTGCTAAACTGGAGCTCAAGGAGGGTCAGTCCTGAGCAGAGTCACTCCCTCATTGCAATGCAATAATGGAGAACGTGGCAGGAAGAGAAATTATACTTAAATAAACCAGCACTGGCAGAGGAAACCTATTTACTTTAGATTCAATTTGTTTTTTGTGTCCCCGGCAGAAGAACGAGGAGCGTCTCAGCGGCAGCGCGAAACGTGCGCTGTATTGAACGGCAGCGACCAAAATCAAAAATGACCTGAAGGAACAGAGTCCTTTAAATATTCATGCCATGTTACAAATTATCTCTGCCTTGCTCCACACACCAGCGTACAACTTACTAATTTTTTAAGGGTGTACCACAAGGCAAAGAGCTCTTTGAAGCAAGTGTAAACACAAACCAGAATCTAAAAGCAAAGGCACAAAAAATCCACCTAAACATCCCAGAAGTCAAACCAAAGAATTGAACTGTGCTCCAAAAAACCTCAGTCTGCCTAACATGTGACTGCACAGAACCAAGAAGTACAAATAGAGGATATGTTTGCACAATTTGTTACCGTGTACATCTACCTAACCTTTTTTTTTCCTCAGGTAGTGTTTTAGGTAACAAACAACAAGCCAGTTGTCTGCATGGACCAAATGACACAGCTGCAAAGCCACGTCCTTATGCCATACCCACATCCCATCTCTTCTTTTCCCAGCTGCATCTTGCTGAGTGAATGGCCCAGGATGAGATGAAGGAGGAAAAAGGGGCCCCAACTTGTCGGGAACAACCCAACTTGTGCTTGACAATTTACATCACATGTGAGGATTCAACAAGAAAAAGGAGTAACAGAATAAAGCCTGTGGAGGATGGGAACTCTGGTCAGCATGGTCACAATTTTGCCAAATATTCAAAAGCAGAATTAAAAAACAATGTCCCCCACTCTCAACAAAAAAGAGATGCAAAACAACCAAATAAGTAGTCCCAAAAAACACGCTAAAAAACTCATACTGTTTAAGTCAATATGTGTTAGGGCCTTTTTGTCATTGCCTGATTTAGACTCTTCAGGGGGATCTCATTTTCTCTGCTGCTGGTAGGAAGTAGAGACTCATTTGTGTTTTAAATGAAAGCTGTGATTCATGTGCAATCACAGGACTCTTAAGAAATGGTGCTTTAAGAAGAAGCATGTTCTGCAAAAGTCGCAGGGAAATCAGAAGAGCTGACAATATTGCAATCTGTTCTCCACCATCCTCTTGGGACACTGCCGTCGGAAACTCCATCAGGGAAGGTTGGGATGCTACACTCAAGACTGCAAACACTTACAAAATGTCCCTGCTCTGAGCCTGAATTACTGTTGTCATTAACATGTTCAATGGATTTATCCCCTACTCGTAACAATGCCTGGAACTGGAAAGTGATAACAACAAAAAACTAAACTAATTAAAAAGCAAGGGTTTTCTTTTATTAGGATTATTTTCGTTACATTAATGAGGTTATCCAGCCTAGAAAACTGGAACCAAGATCCTTACATGTATTTCTGTAATGAGGAGGTCAGGGAAGAGGCCCTCGGTCTAAATTTGTCTCACTGAACTTATCACCTGCAAAGTCTGTAAGCTAAGATTTCTACATTGCATTCCAGCTATCTGAACATCACCTGGCACATTGGTCAGTGTGGATGATAACTTCCAACATGACATTATTGGGGGTGTAGCCTTTCTCCTTTAAAACACCTGCCCACGACTCCAGTGGGTGCCTCTGTCCAATTTTCTCGTGGCTGCTAATTTATCCCTAATCCCTAAAAGAGGTTAAAACAAAATCAGCTACAACACAAGTTTTGGGTTCTATATTTATGTATGTACAACAGTTTTAGAGTAAAAGATTTCAAATCCTTTTAGGCGGCAGACACTGAAGAAATAGCTGTTTGCCAACATGCTGACTGGTCTAATTTTTCCCTCATGCTTTTATCTAACGTATTTTACATTTCCCGTGCCAAGTAAAATACAGTTAAGACCCTCAAGCAATAAGCTTAAAATCAGGGGGAAAAAAAAAAAAGAAGAGGAAGAAATTTTACAACAGTTTTCTATGTTTTGGGGTAATCTTCTGAGGATGGACCAGGGGAATAAATCTGCATGCTATTTCTAAAGGGGTAATTATGACAGACCAGGTAACTGGAGAAGATCCCAAAACAAAGACGAGGTGACATGCAAGAAAAAAAAAATCTGTTGTTTTATATCATAGATAAATTAAATGGTCATTTTTAACTCTAATGTTTTGGTTTGTTTATCAGCGAGGTCATAGCTTTGGAATTATTCTCATATACAAAGTTATAATATATTTGCAGGGAAGACAGGCATTATGCAAGTTAAAAGTAAATAATTCTCCCCAGAAGTGTCAGAAAAAAATATAATTTGCTATTTAAAAGAAGGCAAAAATGTAGGCGAATTTTATTTATTCTGGATAAGGTGAACACCTTAAACGGGTCATGAAAAAAAATTATCATTAGCTGAGCTGATAAATGTCCACTTATTTGGAGATGTATTTGTTAACATTTTGAGAAACATTAGCAGTGAGGGACAGATGGTGACGTAATTGTTCAGCAGGGGAAGGAGTGTTGGTGGAAGTGCTCTTAAATTTGGGCTCTCAATTGGGTTCCAATTGGTAACAAATGGAAGTCTTAAATGATACGTTTAAACTACTTTAATGACTCCTCCTTCACATTCATAATGTAAATTAGAGCTGAATGAGTAAAGGAAAAAGGGCTCTCTAATAAAGCAGACATTTTAAATTAGACTTAGTTCAGTGTTCAGTGAGAATCACACATAAGGTTACTACTTCCCTGGCATCTCCAGCTATGGCACAGGGGGAAAAAGAGAAAATAAAAAAAAGGTTTGTAGAATCTGGCAGTAAACCCAGTTAAATGAGAAATAGATGACTGTAATACTATTGGTGCAAAACTGCCTGCTACCCTCTTTCCCAAAACCTCCAGTCCTAAAAAAAATGTTTCCAGACTGAAACAGAGCAAAGGAACAAAAAATAATTTTTTAAAAAAGCTTCACAAACCAGTAAACAAATGTCACAAACCCAGAAATCTAAAACCACCTCTGAAGCACATGTAAAGCAGTAAGATGATTCCCTTTCAGGCAAAGAATTTCAGATTATTTATTCTCTGTCCTTAAACTGTGCCTGGGATTCCCCACCACAGCCCCACGCCAGAGCCCAGAAGGTCTCATCCTCTAACTGGGACAGATTTCCCACAGGGAAGAGGAGAGATGCAGCTCATAACTGAACCCCAGCCCTGCCCACACCTGACACACACCCAGGACACCAGGAACCGTGTGGTTACACAACACCTAAACAATTTCAGCGGGTTCATAATCTGCAGTGTGGCAAAATCGCTGCATTACAGAACAAACGCATGAAGCTGACTGAGGCTCACTGTAATTATACCCTGGATATGTTACCATTGTAAGCAAACAGCCGTGACACACAAAAAAAACCACCCTGTATATTGACAGCATGACTATGTAACAGAGATTTTCCACTAGCAGACCTGTAGCATCTTGCTTTCCAAAACACGGAATAATCTTTAAAAAATATATAAATAAAAAAATAGCAAGACTCCTGCAACTTCAGGCAGCTGTTCAGGTAAAACTAAAGGCAGAAGATTGTTTATTTTAATAAAGCTATTATATGTGCAACTCCAAATTAGGAATGGCAGGAGACTGGGGGATGCCTAAACCATCACCACCTGTTTGCCCCAAAAATCAATTAAAGTCACACTATCACAGCAATCCCTTCCTAGCTAATAAAAGTTATACAGCTTCAGCATGCAGCTTTAGGTGCTTTGTGCCTGAAATCTAAATCCTGAGTCTCACATTACTTTGATACTAAACACAACTCTGAACCACTGTAAAACTTGCTTTTTTGGGGTTAGAGAAGGTGTTAAGAGAAAAGAGATCCCAAAATGCTGTTTTGATGCAGTGGATTGAACTAATAATCAGTAAATTCTAACGATTCAGCCAAGAACATTATATAGAGTTTGAAGTAGGAGAAAACTGAAGTCCTTTATGACACATGCCTGTTCAACATATTCTGTACTGCAGAACAGATCCAACTTTACAAGTTGAAAGCAAGGGCAGTAGAGACATCCCAAGTGTTTTAGTAATTAAACGAATATGCATAATGAACCATATGCCCAAAGGGCCTGTTCTTCATGTGGGCCAGATTTTTGTTTGAATTTTTAATTTTTATATACAGATGAAACATTTCATGTAATATAGCAACAGTGCAAAGGAACATGCTATGCAGGAATGGAAGGAGGAACTACCCATGTGAGAACGATCAGAATACACTTGATGAATTCTGCTCCTCAATTTCCGATTCAGAGCCAAGAGGGCTTTAAAAAAAAAAAAAAGAAAGAAAGAAAAAATCCTTTTCTCCTTTGAACAGCTGTATTAGTCATCTGCTCACAGTCTAGAAAAGAGACATTGAATATATGTATATTTATATAGGTCATATTTATACATTTATGTGTGAAATGGATTTGATACACCAACACATTTAGATGCTGCAAGACTAGCAAAAACACAGACACTATCAAATTGAAAAGCTTCTGATCCACCAGAAAAAAAGTAAGTACAGGATGGCTCTCTGGTCAGCAGGACCTGTCACGTCATGTGAGCTGCAGTGAAACAGGGCACGCTCACATCTGTCTGTGAAACAGGAATGGGCATTTTTAAAAAGATGGATCAAATTCCACTCTTTTTACAGTAATGTTACCCTACTGCGAATGTGAGGAGAACACAGCCTTGTTTCAGAAACATTAAATCTCCCAAGTTCTCCTGGGGTGGAGCTGTGCTTCTCCTTTCTCAGTAACATTTACCATTTTTCCATCCCTTGCCCTAAAGTACTTTCCAAGCAAAAGCAGCATCATTTGCAAACATAAGCTATTTCAAACATCTAGACTGCCAGATAGTAAACTGGTTCTTTTAAGTGGTTCTGATCCACTGGGCAAATTTTTATTTTGCATCATAAAACCTGTGACAGAGGTCAGGTACTTGTCAGTGTGGGCATTCTGGTTCAGAAGCAGAAAAACTTTCCTGCCTTAAGCTATACCAGCTTTCTGTGTAAATTTTTGTATGCAAGTTTCAGGTTTTATGGAGCAAGAGAACTCAAATCCTAATCAGACTTAGTGAGGGAGAGGAAAATTTGGGAGTAAATAGCAGAGTGCCTTGCAGTAGCTGAGGTGTGGCTGCCCTGGGATACACGAGCTGTGGCTGTGTGTGCCTGACTTGGTCCCACAGAGAAGTGCTGGGGAAGCACCAGCCCAGCAATAAGGGATGGAGACCATAACATGATCACTTCTAAATTAAAAGAGTGACTTTTCATCACATTCAGGAGTTAAACTTTGCATGGGACTTCAAGAACTCTGACCACCACAAGTAAGTGGCATTGCAATGTAGGAGCAATCCTGGCCCCGGGACTTAAAAGTATTTAGAAGCTGAAATGAGTTGTAAATAGTAGCATTCATTGCTCTCAGTCCTAATTCAGGGTCTGTGCTATTGCCACTGCTTGGTTTGCATGATCTAGTGGTCTCCATGGAAAGACAGATAAACTTCAACAGCTGTCAGAAGACAAAAATTGACAAGGAGCATCACCTTTCCTGACTGTTTAAATCCTTTAAGGAAGTGTTGGAGCAATTAGAGAGGGAGTCTAATCTTTGCAGAGTGCATTAACACTCTCCGACCTCCCAGACAATAGATCAGACCTCAGACACATAATGCTTCCCCAAGGCTTTTTAACCAGAGCATTTGATCTCATCATCACTCTGTGTGTCTTACTATAGGTGTATCACTGTGAGAGACAGGATTCATTGGGCACTAAAGGACCACTGTCTCTGCCAGCATTCATACAACTTTCAAAAAGAAAAGCAGGAATTGCTTTCATTGCAATGCACGCTGCTGCAGAAGTACTACTTCCCAGAAGAAGGGAA
>VZTN01016961.1:0-63116 GCA_013400515.1 Erpornis zantholeuca | reverse complement strand
AAAAAAAAAAAAAGCTTAGATTAGTTTTTTATTCATAGAAACAGTTATCTGATAATAATTTCAAAATGCTTCATTTCTTAACCCCTGCAGAGGGACTTAAGGGAAAGGGAATTAGGAAGACAGGTCTAGTTTATTAAGGAAATTGAAATATATCATTGCAAATAATTTTCCCAAATGTGTACATGGAAGTATCTGGGGAAGTTTTCTTAACTGCTAGAACAAGTCATCATCTCATTCCTGATGGGCATGTTCAGTTAAAAAAAAAAAAAAAGCTAATATCGCTATATCAATTATGCATTTCCCATTTAATATTCTAAACATTTTAAGAAAATTTGCTTAATGCAATTTTTTAATGGAATTAGACCTTCTTGCCATCATGTTCTGACAGAGCCCTCATCTCCTATGGCAAATTCCTAATGGGAGGATAAAAGCAGCTGACTGGATTCCCACCCACTGCTAAAAAATGGGTGCTGCAGTCTCCCTGAGCACTGGGGGTTCCCCCCCACAGTGAATGCATTTGAGGTACAGCACTGGCTAAAAATATTTAGACAAACCTATTAATGCTTTTCGTTGGCAGCAGGATTTTGTTTTACTTTTCCAGACCCACAAAAAGGCACTTTCTGTGGAGTACCTGCATTACAAAAAATGTTTGGCTGCTGCTTAAATGGGTATCTCAAATTTGCCAAGCCAAGAGCATCACAAATGACAAAAAGGTCACATATACTCAGTATATTTAAAAACAAGCAAGCCTTCAAAGTCAAAGTGTAATGCAGTTATTTCTAATCTGAACAAACAATAGAATGCATCTAATGAAAGCTGACAATTGGCTTTGATACAGAGATGTGCTGCTCTTCTCTTCCATTAAAAGAGGAAAGCTGAAGGAAAGTACAGAAGACAGCGACTTCTCCCCCCCAAAAAAAGCAGAAACTTCTGAACCTGAGCTAGTAAAGTAGTTAAAGGCTGTTTCAGTGAAGACTTTTGCTGACCTTTGGCACTCATCTCTCAGTAAACATGCTGACTTTACATGGGTAATGCTAAAGGTAAAATAAATCAGCATATTAGACTGGTACAAAACACTGCATGTTTTACATATTTATTAACACTTCTCAAAATCACGGCACTACCTTTAAAAAAAAAAACAAAAACAAACAACACGGAAAACAACCAAAAGAAACCAGCTAAGCCTGACTACAGCATGGATGCCACAATTAGGAATAACAGATTTAATTTTCACAAAGTTGTGGGGGAAGAGATCAAAACTCTCCTGATGTTATTAGTAGCAGTGCAAACACCTTTACTGTGGAAGCAGTCAAATTTATTCATCATTAATAGTAAACGTTTTTTTTAATCAGATTTCTGGGACTTTGCAGTTGTCCCATTGCTCCAGGTCTATTTCCAAATGAATATTAAAAAAAAAAAAAAAAAAGAATGGACAGGACATATCCTGACTTAAGGTATTTTTTCTATTACTGCTATCCTCAAACAACCCAAGAACTTTCTGGGTACTTAAGAATTACCTCTAAGTTAAAGCACATCCTAGTTGCTAATAAAGAAAAGTAAAGCTAAATGAGAACAGGCTTTTTAAAAAGTGTATTTCCTCTGCAGCTTCTCTACTAATCTCTTTTTATTTCAGAATTTGTAAGGGATCCAACTCTTTCTTATTTAAAATAAAAAAGAAAGGAAAAAAAAGCCCCACAAGCAGAATGCCTGAAGAGAAATCCCTCAAGGTGTATGTGTCTCCATCATAAAACCAAAATGTTGCGTTACCTTCAAATAGGAAATTTCTTCCAGTTGTCACGATTTCTGCAACTAATGTTACATTAGCACTGAGAGAAAGGGTGAATTAAATTAAAAATAAAATAGTTCAAGCAAGAGAAAGAAAACCTGCCAGAAAAATCTGACAAAAGCCTGAATACCAGAGCTGGCTCATTCCTGAGGGTCCATCGCCATCTACAGGCTTTTCCTCCTCTCTGAAAACCTGGTAGTCCTATTCACACAGGATTTTTGCCCAAAACAAGGATGTAGATTTTTAACTGATGTTAAATAGCATAGGTTTGCTGAAGCTAATGGAGTTACAGTGATTTAAACCACCTACAGACATGTCTCTACTTATTCCCTCATTTTGGAAGAATAAAAGATTCCTCTATTCTTCAGGGGAATGCAGTGCTGGTCTGAGCTTACATTTGTGTTAAAAAAAAAAAAACCCTACCTTTTTAAAATTAGAAGAGAAAAAAAAAATGACAGGGGAGTTCCCCCAATGACATGGGAGATAATAGTCAATGTTTAAAATTTTCCTGTAAAACTGAGTGCTTTAAAGTACTTTCTAAGAGATGTCAGGTCCTAGTAATGTGAATAATGAGACAAACCCAAGCAGATGCTGACTGAAAGAAAATCAATACACCTGTGGCTCTGGGGGACAAAAAAAAGAGCACACTAAGTATAAGAATTTTTAATTTTAATGGCAATTTCACTTCCTAATATATACCTTTTTCATCTTACATGCCATGGGTTTCCTGCCTTTTTTGTTTGTTTGTTTGGGCTGAGCCGTATGTTTTTTCCATGCAGCTTGCAGAGTCTAAATCCATGCCAACTTTGGGAATTTTACAAATAAGCTTCTCAAATTCTGGTATTTCCAATAGTGGTGGGTAAGTAGCTTCTGTCTCACACTCCTGTTTAATGAGTCTCACGCAGATGCAACATTCATTCAACTTAGAATACTAATTTCATCTTTGTTTATGCAATTTCCAGTCTATGAATAAAGTGAACTTTCAGAAAAAGCAACAGGCAAATTGGGAAAACGAAAATGACTGGATCTTAACATGGAAAATCATCTCTTTAGGATCAGACAAGATAGCAAATGTTACAAATAAATTTCTCTTGGTTTTCAGTTCAGAAGAATTCAATTACCATTCAATTCGGAAGAATTACAAGTCAGACTTTTTGTGATGAGAATGAAAAATTCACAAGATGCCCAAGAGTTTTAATCTGAAGTTCCTCTAAAGAATTCAAGACTGTAAAAAGAAACACAGCACAACAAAAAAGCCAGCTTTCAGGTAGTGGGCATGTCAGCCTCGTCCAAATTTATTTTAGGGCAAATTCCTAAAATCAAAATGGAGGTTTGTAAGATAACCATAAAAATCATGAGCTAAAATCACCTTTGAAATAATCCAACTTTTCCAATTTTTTTGGGGAGTAAAGGAACCAGTGCAGCCTTGCTGGGGAGAGAATTTCACCTTTTCTAAAATAGTTGAATAACAGTCAAAGGTAAAAATAAATAAATAATTAAATGCTAATGTGTGATTACTCTCACAGTTGGAAGAACACAGAATATCTGCTAGTGAGGCGTTAGGCACTAGGAGTTCAGTGATGTTAAATATACAATAAACCCAGCAGCAGGCAAGAGTATTGTTTTACTGTGCTGAACAAAGCAAAATAAATACAATGCATGCAAAAAATAAATAGAAAAAAGATCAACAGTAATCTTTCGCAAAACTTCAGCACCTCGAGAGGCACAAGACATTATATATTAGGGAAAAATAAAAAATAATAATAAAAAGAAAAGAAATTTAAAAAGGGCTTCATAAATCAAACGGCGGAAGTACAACACAATATAGCAAACTCCAGCCAGACCACAAAGAGGGTTTGCTCTTCATAAACATCAGATCAGGCAGCTAAAATTATTACCAAAGAGCTCTTGTAGCTGTCACCTGTGGTGGGTATAATTACAGGCTACTGCTGCAAGCACGCCCACGTCATGTGGCAATAAAAGGACCTACAGCTTGCCAAGACCAGGCAGACAATGGAGAACACACACCACCTGACGAGAGCCCAAAAAGATCAGCCAGGGAGACTAATAAAAATGACAGCTTCGAAACAAACGACAAAGCTTCAACCACCAAAAGAGGAAANCCAAGGAAACAACAAAAAAGAAAAAAAAAAAAAAAAAAGAAAAAAAAAGAAAAAAAAAGGCAATATCAAATTAGCTGGAAATGCAAGCACTGAGCAGAGTTCTCCAACAGGTTGCAACTTGAGCACAAAGGCAGGCAGGAGGATTTGTGGATGCAGTTAGTTAATGTTTTAGCTAGAAAGAGCCCTTTTTCATTTGCCTTTTNTTTGCCTTTTTTTTTTTTATATATATATATATTAGATAAAATGCTTCCACATTTGATCTCGGCTTTGTGGGCTGTCATTAAATAGCCAAAGAGATGAAAACTATATTTCCAGTCTGGTTCAGGAGACTGACAGATACACATATCTATTTAGCTATCTTAGCACCAACACCTTCTAGGGATGAATCCACACACTGTAACAAAGCTGAATTTCTTTCTCCTTTCCTTAACTCTTGACTGGATGCCAGCACACACATTCCTGCTGACCAGCTGCACAGAGGCTTATCCTACATCAATACAGTTCTTTCACCCAAATACTGGCACCACAGAGTTTAACACACCCAGCCAAGGTACTAAAAGGCTTTACCATCAATTAAACCCAACAAAACGCAATTAAAGAGTGAGAGGCAGTGATTCAGGTCTCTCTCGTTACCAGGGCTGAGGGAATCGTTCTGATGTGATGCATTCAAGTTTTGAGTACATGACACAGGAAGCCTCAAAAATATCAGCACGGCATAAATTAAGAGGAAGATCCCCAACCCCAAAATCAAGGGAATTGCTATATAGGGTAAATGCCTTGTTAAGCACACCCAGAGGAAATGACTCCTCAGATGCAAAACATAGCTTTGCTTTTATTTTTATTTTGGAACATTTCACTGGTAAAAAGCACATCCCCAAAATGCCTGAGCTGGAAACATAAGGCTATCCATCTTTTTCAAAGTTAAAAGGGATATTTGTACTGGTCTCTGCTCAGTTCCATCTCACCCTGACTCCAAAGCTTCAAACTTTGCTTTTTAAATCTTGTTTATCGTGTTGTCAAGGCTCTAAGTGGTTATTTCCCTATTAACTTTGTCCTTGTTTGTTCTTGCATTTTTGAAAGAGCTGGAAATAACATGTGTTTACTTTGCTGTGTGTCTCTCAGCATCGTCAATATCACTGTTGCTATTCCAGGAATTTTAACTGCTGCAGCAAAGCAAAGTCTGGGATCTCAAGCCTAAATTGTATTCCCCTCAACCACGGAAGAATAACAGTGGAAATGTAAAAACTGCTGGGAAAAGGGAGAAACCATTCTCCTTTAATTGTCTGGAGGAGCCTGTTCCTCATCTGAGCAGCCACTCGTGTCAGGTAACGTGCTCCTGACAGCTTTGCAGGGAGAACTGGTGCCTTTGCACAGGCTCTGCCAGCAGCAGCCAGGAGGAAGCAGGATGTAAACGTTTCCTCCGTCATTAGGAAAATACTTTTACTGGGGTACAACAGCTCGAAAAAAAAACCCCACACCTCTCCACCCCAGCCTTGTCACTGGAGTTCGAGACAACAATTTTCAAGATGTGCCTTTGCCGGGGATTTGCAGAGGGAAAGAGGGGAGGAAATGCTGGGGGCTCTGAAGAATTACTTACGAGGTCAAATTCCTGAAACCTGCCTCTCGCTGCTCCTCCAGCACCAGCTCTAGCCTTAGCATGAATGAATTTCTGTACCAGAGTGTTATTTTACAGCTCCCCTATTTAAATAGAAACTGCCTTCGTTCCTTTGCCGACTGCTTCTTTAAAACTAGCAAAACACAAGCTGCAAATGGGCTGAGAACAGCCCTTAGCAAAAGCTCTACAGTAAAGCGGATGTAAAGACCATCTCTTTTGCATTAATACTTTTTTCCTTCTTCTTCTTTTTTTTTTTTTTTTCTTCTTCCAAGTTCCCTATTCAGTGTTTGAAGAATACTCATTCTTCTCTCTTTAGGATTACATCTATTCATTTTATTTAGCTTTTTAATGTGGAGACATTTTAATCTACCATTACTTTAATGCTGTTCCCGAATACTTTGGGAACAATGATTTATATTTCGTCTTCAGCTGTGAGGATGAAAAAAAGAGGGGAAAAAAAAGACTATACCCTTCTCATCAGTTACACATGTAGCCATGGCAGGGTGGTTTGTGCTTTGTATCAGGGAACTGCTTGTTCAAAATTAGCAGACAATCCATGGGGAAAATAAGAAATATTTTACAGCTCATGTGAGAGCGCATCTTCCTTCCTCACCCTATAGAAGAGGGAGTTATTACCACCTACTGGTAAATATTCTGTTAAATTAAACCTCTATCCTCTACTTGGTTGGCCAAAGGTCCGAGAGAGGTTTGGTGACTCAGTCTCTATCTTATTTCATACTTGTTACTGGTCTCCCTTCTCCATAGATTTCTCATGTTCCCAGTGAAACCTTCATCCCAAGAATTTCCTCTTATTGATCTATAACCCCCCTCCCACCAGGGGAAAAATAAAATAAAATAAATCACTGTGTTTCAAAACAACGCAGGAGTTAAATTGGATGTTTTACCCATATATTGTTGTCATGTCCAGGGTTGAATTATGTTCAGTACAAACAGGGCTGGAACATTTTGTGCTTTGCTCGGGAAAGCCAAACCATAACATGCAGGAGACACTTGTCCACACACAGAATGAGAGATTTACCACACGTAAACTCCAGAAGGCTCAGATTTTGAGTTAAAAAATATCTTTCCTGAGGGGATAAAGAACGTTTCCTTTTTACTGATAGGCAATTAGCGATTTTAGAGGACACTGTCAACAAGCAAATGGCCTTTTGCCCATAGTTCATCATTATAAATATAGCCCAACTCAACAGGGATCAAAAATTGTTCACATCTAATAAGATGATTGGTATCTTCTCTCTGAGATGAGTTTAGCTGGGCTCAGATCCAGCTCCTGTATCACGAGCAGCTGAGTGTTCAATCACACACTCAGCAGAGATGCCCAGAACTTCACAGGCTGCAGGGTCTGCCCTCTCTCTCTGCTGCTGCCCCAGGTCAGAGCAATGCACATACCTGCAGCCTCACCCAGCCAGCCCTGGGGCTCATCAGACTTCCAAGTTCCCACAGCTCAAGGGGCCAGTGCCAATAAATCAGGCATCCTCGAGCTCTCTCTGGATTTAAAGAGCTTTGGAGATCTCAATGGAGAAGAGTGACAAAATCGCACCTCTGCAGCAAGGAGCACAGGTTTGGGTTTGCTGCTGCATCCACAACCCCCAGAGCTTCCTCACTTTTGCATCAGCTGGCTTTTAGGGAAGCCCAAAGTGCTCCAAAATGATCCCACGCCTGTCATTTTCCCAGCTTCCCACCATTAAATAGCTGCAGTGAGTTTGACCAGAAGCTCCACGTTTCCAACACATTATGCTGCATCACCATATATTCCTCCCCTTCCTCCCAACACTAAGCCATCATAAAATAATTAGTAGACACAGTGCAATGTCACTGCAAAATAAATAAATACAGCCTGTGCCTGCTGAATTCCTTGTCTGGCTGGCCCCAGCTGCCAGCGAGGGCTGAGCTGGAAAAATCTCTCCCACCTGTACCCACCCTGGCAGCAAGCTGGATCAGCAAGAAGCCTAAACCTGATGGAGTGGGAAATGCTGCCAGTGAAAATGAAGTATTCTGGCATGGGTGAGTGTGCAGGGACCCTGAAGGAATTCAGCAGCAGCCCTGCCAGTCACACCAGAGGTGCTCTGGTGGCTGGTTTCCCATCGTTTGCCTGATCCTGTCAATGTCTCTTGCAACTATCATACAAACTTTAAAAAAAAAATATATATATGATAGTAAAAATTCCAGTCAATATATCCTTTTAATTCGTACCAATTATATTTTTTAAATGCAATTACTGTAATTTCATTAAATGGCATAATTACCATTAATGCAGAGAAAACTGTCAATAGAAGGTGTAATTATGTTGTATAAAATCACAAGCACAATGTGCAATGATGCATAATTCCTCATGAAAATCATTGTGACTAAAATTAACTTTTAAAATATTTTAAAAATACATATAATACAGTAAGAATGATTTGGTTATTATAGACTTCACTTCCACAAGCAGCAAAAAGAGAGCAGAGCAGGCAGGGAGTGTTTGCATAGAGAAGGAAGGTTCAAAAATTTGGATCAAGTGTGCAACAGGAAGGTAAGAAAACAAGTTTTTGTATGCATGAGTGGGAAAAACTAACAGGTTATAATTAGACATATAAGCTGAGCTGTGAGCAGACATTCCCCCAGGCACATTACACCACACAGCTCTGGCTTTTTGGACACCAGTAACACCATGTGGAAGTGGTATCTCAATGGAGAAAAGTGTGATGAGGAAGGAGTGAAGAGGACCAGGCTAAAACTACAACACTGAGACTGGAAACTGGCAGAAATTTGTCCAAGGTAGGATGTGAAGTGTCAGGCACACAAGAAGGACCACACAGGGATGTACTGGACTATGGGTCTAGGTATCTTCAAAATAAAGACCTCTCTGACAGGTGTGTTTCAACTACAACACAATGTACTGAGTTGAATACCGAGAGAACTATACCAAGATTAAACAGAAGGGAAAGTTTGAAAGTCATTTTTGTCTTAAAAACCTACAAACCCTGAATTGTTAAAGAATACACAAAGTACTTGAAGGTGTCTCTTGGTATATGAACACTCTCAACTCTACAGGCAACATTTTTCACATGAGGGAATATTCCTGATATTCCCAGGCACACACAGCCATGTGTGCCCATTTTTCACACCAGACCAGCGATGAGATGTATACCATGAAGAACCCAGAAATCCTATGTGTGACCCTTTCCTCTGACCCAGGGTGCTTCCTCTTGTTGTATAACACCATTTCCACCAAACCCTTTATGCACAGGGAAAACACCACCAACAGTGAAATTTTGCTTCTCATCTCACCTCCCTTTCAACCCTCTTTCCTAAACATCTAAGCTTGAAAAAATTCTGATTTTACATGTGCTTCAGCACAGCCTAGTGTCCTCTGTGCCTATACAATTAACTCAGATGAAAAATCATCAGATTAAAAGCACAGAACGCTGATGAAAAATGTGATTACATTTTTATAGCACAAAAAAATTCATCTACTCACATGTTCTTGGACTGTCTCCTCTCACCATTACAGCCTAATAAAGAAATTTAGCTTGGGATGATGAATCTTATAAATGAGGAAATGGGGTGAGAGCATTTTTCTCATTCACTT
This sequence comes from Erpornis zantholeuca, assembly GCA_013400515.1. Lineage (NCBI taxonomy): Eukaryota > Metazoa > Chordata > Aves > Passeriformes > Timaliidae > Erpornis > Erpornis zantholeuca. Next base: position 53,997 of record VZTN01016961.1, on the reverse strand, counting down.
GTGTCCTGCCTGTGCTGTCCTCTGTTTCCTCCCTCTTTACCTATCTCTCTTTTTCTCTTACACCCCCAAAAGCAGCTATGTCCTTGTCACACACACAAGCTGTCGCTCTAATGGGGAGGGAAGACTAAGATTCCACGTCCTTGGCTATTGCTGTCCTCTGACAACCTCACAAATATTTTATCTGTCTGTAAGTGGGTTTTTTCTGACTGCTTAAGAAAACAAGGCTCCCACGATTGTACTCTCTTGCTTGTCCTCCTCCTCCTCCCTCACTTTATTCCCCCTTGGAGGAAGGGGCATGGGTTACCTGTAGAGGGAAACCAAGGGAAATATAAGATCAAAACAGTTATTGCCAGATGGCCCAAGGGACATCATCTGTAAGGAAAAACAAATTTTAAAAAACACAGTTTCTGGTTTGAGGGCCTGGCTGGCACTGAAACAGTGAGGGTTTCATGAACCCAGCTGGATAATGGGTAGAGAAGCTTTGTGCATCCTCCTCCTCACCTCATCTTTTAACCAGCACGTGAGGAGTGGACTTTCCACACAGACTGGGCAGGGAGGGATGCTGCACCTACCGTGCTGGGTGCGTATTTTCAATACTATGAACACTCACGCTGGAAATAGTGAGAGAGATATATAATTAGCATTTCATTTTTAGTGCCAGAGCTGAATTATTTCCATGTGAGAAAAATCAGATAGACTTAAATTTTGGGTTGTAGAAGAAGCCTGTGGTAATTATTCTTAGAGTTGAGTATTTTTATTCCTTTCCCATTACCCACTTTCTTTCAGGAAACCAGGAGTATTATGGTATCCAGTAAAGATGTTATCAACCTGTAACTTGTAACCTGCCCATACTCCTTTTCACTGGGAATAAATTCCTTTTTTCTGTCAATCCATTTTCCCACCTTCTCATTTTTCTGCCTCTCCACCCTTTCCAAATTTTTTCTAGGTTTGGAAAACTGAACTTGACAGCTGTAACTTCACAAGCATTTTGGTGCAAAAGGAGCAATCTTTTAAAATATGTTCTTAGATGACTGCTGTACAGCGATGGCAGGACATGGACACTGGGATTTTACCCTCCCTTTCCAGCTCCAGCTTGATTGGCCACCTGATTCCCTTGGACACAATCATAGAACTCTTCTGCCCAGCCACACATACTTCAGTGAGGTACCAGCTACTCTGCTCTCCAGCCATTAACTATATATAAAATAATTTGTTCTAAATGAACTTCGAGCAACAGGAAGACAAAAAATTAGAGAGAAAAGACCCTCTTCATCCTACCCTCTCATCTGTGTGAGCAATCCCTCTGACCTGCAGGGTGAAGACAGCTCCTCTGTCTTTGCTCTGAAGCTTCTTTCAATCAGGAATGGTCTACTTTATTCATCTGTGGCAAATACACTGAAGTGTTTTTCCTTAAAAAAGCCTTTAAGCATCTTACAATTCACAGACAGTAAACACAGGAGAAAATCTTGGAGATGTGGATGTTGTATTGCTTAATAAACACTGAAGTCAAAAACTTTCTTTCTGCATGCTGGACCACCACAAAACGATTTTTGCAACCTTTAATGGCATGCCAAAGATTTCAAGCATGAAGAAAATGTCACACCACAGAATAAAGAGCAGGCAAAATCTTTTTGTGCTTGAGTGGGTTATGAGAAAACTGCAAATGGGGTGTTTACTACCAAGAGGAAAAGGGGGAGAGATGAAAAGCGGGATAGGCAGGTGGAGAACTTGGCTTTTTGTCTGCAGAGTGCAGCAGAACTCACTGACCAGCCTTTTTTTTTTTTTTTAATTCTTTTAAACAATATATTATTACAGTCAGGAGAATAAATTTGCAGCAGGCAATGCCAACACAGGAATTGATAACCTGCATGAAGTGATGCCCCATTGCAATGGAAGATGAAAGGGACATCAGCTCACTGCATTGCCCAGACCAAAAGCATCTCCCTGCATCACCCTCTTGGCCACCACCTCCTTCCTTTCCTACCACCCAGCTGCTGTGTTTCAAATTAAAAATAATTAACAATTCCAAAGTCACCACACAGTGACACCACCCACCATGGGCATGGGCACCCTCAGTGCTCGGTGCAGGTGGTGAACACCTCAGCTCCAAGAGAGGAAAGGCTGCTCCTGAAGGTCTGATTTCCATCCCCATCAGGCCCAGCGTGGCCCAAGCTGCCCTGCAGCCACACAGCCACAACACAACACCAGCAAACGAGAAAGGGCTTTGTGCTGGTGGGGAGGAAGGCACAGGAACACTCCAGGATCTTAGATCACTTAGCCTCATGCAATGAAAGAAGAAATCCACTTACCACAAATGCTATCAGGCTCTTTACTGTGGACTCCCAGAGAAAGCAGCTCCAAAGGAATTGTATTGTATTCCATATTGCCATGGTGATTTTTTTCACGCGATCAACATTTCTTGATAAGATCTGATAAATATCGAGTGGGAGGAGGGGAGGAGAAGAGGAGTTTAATCAAACACACTAATATCCTACTATTGCTTCAAAAACAGGGATAATTTAAGCTACAAATGCACGTCAGGGCACATATTACAAATAAAGCCTCTATTTCAGATGCATTTGCCAGCTCCTGTCTGCTTTCTGATTACACCCAAACCTTCCAGATTTTCCTCATGTCTTACAAAAAAAAAAAAGAGAAAAGGCACAAACTGATGCCAAAACTAAATAAAACAGTTATACAAACCCACCTTTATCCTCATTCAATTCTTAAAATACATCAGTGTCTGAGGAAAAGGAACAGAGAGAATGTAGTCTGATCCTCTTTTTACATGTTTTGGACTAATCCATAGAAATAAATAGAGATTTTTAGACTTATTATAGGGCTTCTCGATTTTAAAAAGAACAATGACCATTGTCCTAAAATCCTATGGACTCTTTACATAAGGAATTTAGCCCTGGTTTCTTCCTTCACGAAGAAGGGAATAAGGCTCTCATTGAGCTTTGAGTGCTGCGAACTGTGCAAAATCCCCAGCTATCATTTTCCCCACTCTGAAGCACAAAGCAGAACTACTGATGCAAGCCAGATCAGAAAGCAATTTCGTGTCAACACAAACAAACCTTTTAATATACACAGAAATACACTGAATTTACATGTGTTCAGCATTTTATGCATAAATAGGTTTTGTTCTTGCAACCGTGGTACAGCAATTCAAATCTTTCCAAAACAGATGCAAAAGCTTAGCCCAGACACAATTTTCACCTTTTTAGAAAATTTGCGGTTCTCCTCAGTAAAGCGCTTTTCTCGGGGCTTGAATGTTCTAATACTTGCTTTTATCTAGGAAAAAAAAAAATTAATAAAAGTAACACCATGTAGTTTTAAATTAGTAATTTCAGTTTCATACCACCAGTGCTGCTCAGGAAGATTAGGAATTTCAGCATCTGTCGCTCTTTTCACACTCTGTGTGACTTAGGAGTGGTTTTTTATTCATATTTTCTACAGTTAGGATGGCACAGGTTGGCCAGAGAGGGTGGATGCCCCATCCCTGGAAACATTCAGGTGGACAGGACTCAGACCAACCTGGTGTAGAGAAAGATGCCCTGCCCATGGCAGGGCAGTTGGAATGAGATGAGTTTCAAGGTCCCTTAGAACCCAAACCATTCCGAGCTTCTGAGCATGATTCCACGCTCAGAAAAATGCAGACAAGTTAAATTGGGCAAGGCTGGACTCACTTTAGCAGGAGCAGAGCTGTGGCACAGCCCACGATGGCCTTAATAAATAGGAGTTAAGCTCAAGCAAAAGGCTGTAGGGCATAAACGATTGAGACTGACTCAGCCACCTAAAAACTAAGCACACTGTGTCCATGCCTCATTAATTTTCCTGTCAACACCCTGGGAAGAGAACATCCTGGGTCAGCTTTTTGGGGAAGAAGTAGGTGTTAAAAGTAATGTACTATAAGATGAACATGAAGCCCTTTTTTGGCTGTTGCAATTGAAGCCGTGGCCGCTGCAATCAGCATCTCCTTCCTAAGGTGCTCGTGGTTCTTTGTGCCTCCAGAAATTCCCATTCTCTCTCCCACCCACCTGGAGGGGCCACAGCTCTGATAGCCCAAACGTTCTTCACCCACAACATCAAGCATCCCTCCACCACCAGATGCAACGAGGACAGGACCCTTCTGGCTTGGCTCCTGGTTTTAAAAGCATCACCCTACGCTCGTCCTTGCAGATTTGCACTTTTCTTACACCAGTGATAAGCAAAAAGAAAATACTTCAACTTACTGGATTAAATAGGACATCCAGCTCCAAGTAAATGACTCCTTTTGAAGCACGTTCCAAGTCTTTATTCTTCAGTGTGTAACAACTTTGTTTACCGTTTCTAATCTATAGTTTGGGGTGGAGAGGGGAGAAAAAGCATCAATATTTTCCTGGCTGTGATCCTCAATATAATTTAGAGACACTGCAAACAAATAAATAAATATAACTCAAGCACAAAAAACCCCCCCAAAAAACAACTTCCTCCAAACCCTGATAATGTACTTGGAGCCTGAAATACAAAACAACCATTGGATTAGAGACCTATAAAATTGCAGATTAAATCTCTTATGGTCCAACTTTAATTTTCAGACCTTGTACTTTATAGTAGAGCAGAGCATGCAATAACCAGTCTGAAAATTCTGCCCTGGAAGCCAGTGAGTTGATGGGAAGTAATCAGCCTCTGTTATTACAAGCTTAAAATGGGATTTTTCTTCCAAAGTTTAGGAAAAGAGCCACAAACAACAACTTTACCTACCTATTGCACACTCCAGTACATGAAACCACTTCTTAATGCTTAGTTTATTGCAGTGTTATCAAATTATTACCCAGCAAACAAATGCAATCCAAAGAAATGGATCGGCTGAAGTGGAGCGAATGCTAATGTAGCAAATGTTCAAAATTAACTAATTCATGTAAAAGACTTCTCCCCCACCCCACCACTGAATTTCAATACCATTTCTCTCCTCTGATCCACCGGTTGGCCCTACCTCATTAAGCATCTATTAAAAAAAAAAAAAAACAAGCAGCCCAACAGCAAAATACCTTCCTTGCCATTCTGTAAACTATTTGGCTCAAAGAAAAAGCATTCTCTCTTCAAAAATGATGGCAGAAATGTATTTATTATACACTGTAGGATATGTATTGATTAAACATTTGGCTTTTTAGGAAGCAGACCAGTTAATTCTAAACAGCAGTAACATAAAAAACTGCAGCTTACCAAAAAGCTACATTGAGGGACTGTAATGATCAAAGATTAAGGATAACGGAGAAAATTTGGGGGTGTGAAATTGCAACCATATTTAAAATGGCTATTGCTGCTCTGGCATTTAGAAGAGGCACTCATATAAACCATGGTAGAAATGAGTAAGGAATAAAAAAGGTGTAATAAGGAACCGAGTGATTTCACAAGACAAGGGAAAGGTCACTCTCTCTCCCAATGTTGCTCCACCCTTTCCATACCAAAACAGTTAAAGAGTAGATGGGATTTCTTCCTAAGGGTTGAAGGGGAAGAGGGTTCTCACAAGGACCAACTTTGCATCCTCAGTGGTGCACCACCAGGAACTCCAGCTATTATCTGTTTCCTCACCCCAAGCTTTATCAGTTATAGAAACCTATGCAAAATTAATTTAACACCAATGAATAATAGCAAAAACAGGCACTGCACTAAACTGATCACAAAGCACCTCTGCTTCCACCACAAGAGAGTACACACAGTGCTGGAGATGGCAGCAAAGCATGCTGCAGCTCCCAGGGAAGGGGCAGGTAAAAAAACAATTTGCTGAGCTGCAGCCTCAAAACAGAAGAGCTGCCAAAGTGATTAGAACCTTTTCTAGGGCCAAATGGACTGGCATCAGAAGGTCCCAGGGCCAACTGCCACATACAGCACTGTCAACCCATCATAAAGGTTCCTGCTCTTTCACCAGTTTGCTTTCCCCCCTTCAAAAGAAAGGCAAAGAAAAAAATTTAAATTTACTGAATGAAAACAAAATTTTGTTCAGAAATTAAAGATTCTGTTGAATTTTACAAATTAAAGGATAAATGGTTTTTCCTGATGTAGAGACACTGAGACAGAAGGATTTGGTTTGAGGCTGTTGGTCCAAGAGGATGCCCCAGCAACAAGTTTACCCTGAGCTTTGATTCGTGGATTCTGCTGTGACAGGATAGAATGTACTTTATTCCCTGTATGTCTACAGAGATGCTGATGTCCAGTATATATCACAATATCCTAATTCTGGATCCTCAACAGTTATTAGTTTTGGAGCTGAATTTCCATGTATTTCAGGTACACATATTTCTCATGACATTTCATTCAGTTATTCCAGAAGCAACAGCCAGTGGGGAAGGCCTCTTTATATTCCTTTCTCACATCTTTTGAGACCATAACCCACAAGGAAAAGAAATGTGACACAGAGCTAAACTGATAGAAAAAGGAAAAGAAATAATTCTGAGTATTTGAGCTTGATACTGTAGGGTATTTTGCACTCCAAAAAAATGCTTTGGGGAAAAGACTCTTCATTTTAAGACCTGGAGTTGAATCAAACATTTTGGATGTCTGCAGGTGTCTTCACATAGCAAGCTTTAAATCAGAAACAAATAATTTCCACCTCTGCCTGTATTTGTAAATAGGGGTTGCCTGGGAAACTTCTTGAATGGTGCCATTATTATTGTTGCTGCTATTCCTAAATTGAACAGGGCAGGAAGTAATGCAGTGCAAATAAAGTTTTAGAGTCAGATTTATTTGGCATATTTAATTCTAAGTATTCAAACTGTCTGGAAAAAGATGTGCAATTATAATTCAGCCTAAGAGTACACATTCATACAGATATTTTAGCTTTAGACTTTCTTCAGAGGGAAAAAAGCACAAGAGAAGAACGACAGGCTATGAAATGGCCTGTCTCCATTGCATTTTCATTTGGATAAAAAGGAAAAAAAAAACTAAAAAGAAGTCAAACAAAAGACTCTTACAGCTTTGGCAGTGTGCTAGGGCAGCGTGGTTCAACAAAAGGTACAGGGTAATTCTAAGACTCACACCTGCATGGAGATTACACTGGGGGCATGTTTCAACTGTGCCCACAAGAAAACATGCAGAAGAACCCTAAATACTTCTCTTTTTCACTGCATCCTATTCTTAGGCCAGAGCTCAGATTCTGTTCAGCTTCTCCCCCAACCCTGAGAGACAGACAGTCATATTAATTTCATCTTGCATCTATTTCTTTTTCCTCTCTAGGTACTTTGACCCAATCTCTGCTATTCCCAAAGACTGCTTAAAAGCTCTCTCCAGCTGTGGCAAAGAGCAGCCAGGGCTGGGGTTGTCAGAATTTCTGAATCTGTCTTTCAATGTCAGAAAGATCAAGTTTCTTCTGTCACCCAAACGCCTTTGCTGATGATGTCACACAGATTTGACTCCAAGAGTAATTCTGTGTCCATAGACTACTCCAACTGCTACTCCAAGAGCAGCTGTAAGTAGTACATATGTGTCTGAAACAGCTTTTCTTTCCTAAGAATATTAACATCTACTTATGAGAAAAGGAAAGGAATATTCAAATTAAATGGAAAAATATCTGCAGGTAAGCACCTTAAGGAGACACAATCAATATTATTCCTTTATATTATCCTCTTTATTGATGATGCTTTATAGCCTCAGTCAGTACTAATGCCTACATTCTCTGAAAGCTTCTTAATAGCTTACTGGGGCTCAACCACCAAGCAAGACTGCCCATAACCCTGGGATTAACACAAGGACAGCAGCACCTACCACACCCACACGCTGCATTTTGCAAGGTCACCATCAGAAAAATAATCTGGATTTTCATCCCATGGGAATTTCTGATATTTGGGGCATTTCCCTCCTCTGAGTCAATACAGAAAGACAAAACCATATCCATATTTTCACAGAAAGAACTGTATATTCTATGTCACATCCCTTCTCCATACAGGACCACGACAAGGAAATTATCAATTGGAAGAAAAGCTGAAATTCTTTTTTGCAATAAATATTTCAACCCACTTGAGACAAAACATTCCCTGAAGTTGCCTCTAACTGAAGGAAATGTTGAGGCACACGAGACCACCATCCAGTCAAGGTCTAAAGTGCACCAGGTTCCTCTCAAATGAATGAATATATTTGCTAAACTCTTTGCACAGATGTCCCCAGTAAAACAAATGTGACTAAACACAGTATTGATGTAGCCAGCCAATGCTAAATCTATTAAGCAACAACCTTCTGACCGCTTGGGAATTTTAATGCAATAGCAAAAGCCAAGATTGATATGACACAAAACACGGAGAAGACAGGACCCTTACGCAGCAAAGCGTGTTTTTTCATTGCTCTTGTCTCAAAGAAATATGGTTTAGTGGCTTTTTTTTTTACATTGATTTTAAGAAAACTTCACTCTGTATCCAGCTCTGATGCAGATTCAATGTCATATATTGATGACCTGACAGAAGAACGCTGGGTTAAACCTCTGTACATCAACACCCGTGACGTGTGGAGAGGGTAATGGCTACTCTCCAAGGGTAATTCATCTAAAGCATTTGGGACCCCTGATATTCCTGCTTGAGCTCATTGCTGATGCACAATGTCATCCCATTTGCCCTGCATAACATAAAGCTGTCTTGTGATAGACACACACCTCCCCTTATCAAAGGACTTGTATTTCCCCAGGAAAACATGAAAGCAAACCACATATTTGATCCACCTGTACATGAATAAAGAGGTTTTTGTTCCTCCCCAGTCTTGCCATACGCACTGAACCAATTTTGTACAAAATGCCTGTTCCTTCACCCCAAAACTTTTTACCCCAAACACTTCACTTTGAATAACCTTCTGACGGATCTGAAGTGGAATGGATTTGGGCTCTTGGCAGAGGATTGCTATCCAAAGACCAAAGAGATATGGAGCTGATGGACTGAAAGAAAGCAGGCAGGGCTCTCATACAAGGGCTTCGAGCCAACCTGAGGAGGAGCTGAAAACCATGGGAGCACAAGGATCCTAGGTGACACTTGAGACAACATCCCTGTTGATACCTTTTCAGTGAGCAGTGAGTGGCTGGGGGAGGATCTCATGTCAGAAACAAGACATTGTTTTTTCCTGGAAGAGATGTGGGGGATCTTTCCCCATTCCAAAAATCTCGGTTCACTATGAGGATAAGAGTCAGAACAGACAGCACACTTCACAGCTGCCTCCATTGCATAAACACAGCAATTTCACTGTTCTCAAACTCTAAAACTTTCTCCTGGAAAGGACTGTGCACTTATGGTCAAGTGCTAAGTAAGTGCAATCATCAGGTGTCTGCTCTTTGAATCCAGGCCATCCTTCAGACAATTAAGCATGCCAAAGGCACACTCCTTGTTTTCAAGGTATCGTTGGTTACTGACCTTGCCTGGCACTTGAAAATATTTCATAGACCTCTTCCTGTTGGCTGGAAAAAAAGGGTGCAGCTGAGGACTACTCTGAGCTGATAATCCAGCAGATAAAAAACATTCCATTCTGCGCTACAACTCTTCACTCAAAGGCCTTTCTACATGAGGATATTTGATATACTCTGCTTTCAAATTCATTGAAGCACACTATATGCTCCCATGTCTCTAATAACTTGCAGCCTTCTAGGAGACAGGAGTCTCTTGAAGCAGAAGAAAAAAGACAGACCCTCACAAAGAGACACACGGTTGCCTTTACTGAGATCTGGGACACAAAGGAACACAGAGATAGAAAGGACTTCTTTGATAATTAGTTCAAGTCCCCCAGAACCTACAAAACTTCTAAAACCTATCAAACTTCTTTCTTGAAGTAATAAAGTTTTTGCCCTACTTCTCTGTTCCCCAGGTTCTTCTTCAGTTTCTGGCACAAAAGCCTGCTCTGTTCAGTGCACGTGGGCTTCCCTCCCACTCCCCACGCTCCAAGATCTCCCTCCCAGCCCAAGGGTTGGCCGTGCCACACTCTGTGGGGGTCACCTCTGGCAAGAGAGGGATCCATTTTGCTGAATACCCTGGTAGCACTCATCTGTGTCTTCTCTAGATTAAATTGTGCTCCTGTGAATGTGGCTGGCCAGAGCAGTGGTGGAGATGAGGTCTCATACGTGCTTTAGAGGAGCACAGTAGTTTGAAAAAAAGAACGGGAGAAAAAAAGTACAATAGGTTGATCAAAATGGAAAAGTTAAAGCTAAACCACAATGAATCTCTTCCTCTCTGTCCCCAAATTCAGTTTATTGCTAGCAAAATGTGCATTTATCCAATTCTGCTTTATCACATCTACCAGACCATGAAGTTTGCAGCTTTAATTCATCATTTGGCACCCTAAAACTCTTCTTATGCTGCCCAGCTTTTTATTTTTCTTATTTGATTCCCTCAGTAATCCTAGATCACAGTCAAGGATGAATGGGAAGAATACATAATTTCACTACCCCTGAATTTTTCTGCCGTAAGATTATTCCTGTGTTAATGTGATGATGAGGGTGTAGTCATGTTTGCAAAATGCCAGTGTGGGACTACTGAACACATTTAACCCAAAATTCGTTGTCATATTAATTAAACATTTCATATCCCTCCAACATATACTTTATTCGAGGCAATTTTTCATTAAGAAAAGAATCTAGTCATCCGTGAACAATTCCTGAAGTAAACTTACTTCACGTGCTGACAGCTCACAAGTCAAACTTGTGCATTTTTAACAGGAAAAAAATGGCAAATGCACATCTATTTTCAAAAGGCAATTCATGCCAGGCAAATATTAGGCCTGATTACATACAGAAATTAAATCTATACGATTGTGAGCCTTCCTTGAGTCTTTAACTTTTGTTCTCTTTCAGTATATTTATCTAAATGGTTCAAAGGATATATTCAAAGTTAGAGTCAAAATAACAACATACTTTGAAATTCCCATTTCAAGAAAAAGAGCTTAGAAAATTACAGTTCTCTGTCTGAACAGACCAAGTTAATAGGTGCAAAACGTTTTTAATCAGAAGCAGAGATGAGTATATTTACACTAGATTTGACTGAAATAGGAGGCAGAGAAGTTTGGATGGGTTTGAGGAAGATCAGTTGGCAGGCGAAAGCATAAACAATTTTTTTTTTATTTTTTTTTTTGTCTCAAACCTTGGACACAAAAAAACCTACACTGAATAGTTTGTACATTACCACACACATGCACTCCCCTCCTCTGCCTTGTTACATGCTTCCTAAGGGATACTTGACAAATGCCTATAAAATCAACAGAAAATCCAAATCTAACATCTTCTCACTGTGAGCCCACACAGCCTGCTGCCGATCATGCAGGCCATTTGGCAAGCACTGGGTCTGCAGGAGAGCAGCTGCTCCAGCCACTCTCTTCCAGTAACATCAGAGATACGAGGACTTGGGGAAAAATTAACAAAGAGATCAAAAATGGAATAAAAGATGTTAAGAGGTTTTTTCCTCCCTGTAAACATCAAATAATCCTCCATGCCCAACTGACTCTAATATTGTTCTAAAACAGGAGGTATTGACAACTCAAGCTACAAAAATAGACAAACAATCTAAAATATCCTCAGAAAGATCACAGAGTCTGAGCCCACGGAGTCTTGGGCCACCAAGAGCTCAGTATGTACTCCTCACATCTTGTATCTTAGGCTCTTTGTATCCCCAGATTGCTGGGGTTCCCCTGTTTCAGACTCCACTGTGAACTGCAAAGGGTGGATGAAAGCAAACACACTTTTGTGATGAGATTCAGAAGTCACATTGCCTTTAATTCGCATATATAAGAAATACACTTATTTAGACAAAATCATAACAAAACTGGAGCACAAAGACCTATTTCTTTACCACTGTAAAGAATTCCTTAGTTTGGGATCATATCCTCTAAATCAGTTCACGAGTTTTTTGGGCAGTTCATTATTTATTTGGAAATACCAAGTGTTTCTCTCTCTGATCTTGACTGGTCCCTTTCCTCAATTGTGCTGATGCTGCGAGGCTTATACAGCCTGCCTTGATCAGATGGGACCTTGGCTTTCCCTCTAGAAATCTCCCATTTCTCCAGTCTCTGCTAGGACAGAGCCTCACAAATCCATCGCTGCCTCTCCTGCAGCAGCTGACCCCTAAAACTCAAACTCTTGCCTTAACCCTGGAAGATGCGTGCCAGTCTTTCTGCAGAGGTGAATATGCTTTCACAGGGATATGTTTCAAAACAGTACTGCTATTTTGTACTCTGCAGTTTCAATCAGGATCCACCATCTGCCTATTTGAGAGTGCTATTACCCACAGCATCACACCGAGCATTACTGAAAGCATCTCACCACAGCCTGTGTCACTGGAATCAGGTATGTGAGGAAAGCACAAACGTCATCATAGAATATCCTGACTTGAAAAGGACTCACGAGGTTCCTTGAGTCCTACTCCTGCACGGGGCAACTCCAAGAATCCCACCACAATGTTTGTAGAACAACTATCTCCCCGCACATTTGCACAGGGCTCAACTGCACAAATACCTGTCACAGGCTCCCCTCCGCACAGGGAACCTCCTGCAAAGCATCACTGCCTCACAACTCGCAGAAACCCCCATGCTTACAGCTAAACGTGTTTACACAACTTGACTAATATGACACAAGGGTCCCATGATGTTTCAAGCCTCATCTACTAATTGATTTAATAAGTCACAGCCTAGAAAGTTCTTCCTACGCGTTACTGTAAAAGCTACCAGAACCTTCTGTGACACTGCACGTACACATGGAGCTGTTTACGTCCTCTTGATCTGGTTTGCTCACTATTACTACCAGTCTTGTTTCAAAATTAAATCAGTCTTACCAAACACAAAGCTGCTTTCCCCCCGTTTCTCTATTAAAGTCTTTTAATGATCCTTTCATGTTCCACTCTCTTTAGCTTGGCCTTTTTTGGCTATTTCTGAAAAAGCTTCGACTCTCCTTAATCTCCAGAGCAACCACTTTCCCCCAGCTCGCTTTGTTTCCAGTTTTGATTTTATACTCCCATGGTAGCGCTCACTCCTCACATATTTGTTTACAGAACAAAAGCCACCAGTCTTTAAAAGCACTATGGAGTGGAAAACACCCCTTTTAGGTAATTTTATTCAGCTGTGCCAATAACAACAGCTATCTCTAGTCAATCCTACTGCGATGTGCAATTACTTTCTCGGAGTAAAAAGAAGCAAGACAGAACAAAGACATGCTTAAAATGTTACCTTCAGAAGATGATGTGGAAACACACAGAACGACTCAATTATGTTTTCAGACCTACATGGCACTGATGCAGTACAGACATTTCTGCAATTTGCTTTCCAATCAACCAAATTTGTACTAAGATGGGTTGACAATGCTCGTTAAACTAAGGAGAACTATAAACACTGCCAACTAAGGCATGTGTAGATCACAAAATCTGTTTAAATCTGTGAGGTTTTGTGGTACAGGGAGGGGAGAATGCCACTTGTTCCCAGCCAGCCATGATACACGTGGTAAAGGTAACTTACAGACAGCAAAGGGATGGCAACTTTTCCAAGGAAGTCAGGGGGTTTATCTCCATCTTCATCAAACACTGTCACTTCCAGAACATCGTGAATATCTTTAATAGGGCTGGAACAAAAACGTGCAAACACATAAAAAAATAGCATTCAATACACATGCACACAGTCTCCTCCACAAAGATATGAGACTACTGTTTTACTAATTAAGTTTGTATTACCTTGGAGTACATAACCAGCATTTAATTAAATGCCCCCCCAAAATGAATCAAGTGATGGGTACTCCCCAAGCTTTCCCCTCATGTTTCAGTTGCATAACTCGGTGAAGAAACTACCAGACAATGACTTTTATGGGTTTTTTTTTTGTATTGGTGATGCTATCAATGTAAAACTCAGCTCTCCAACAGAAAAAGCTAGTGACTGGGAGAGGTAAAGGGCTGAATTCAAACCCAAGCTTCACTGCATTAAAACTGCACAGTGACACACACACAAATAAGTGTGTTGCAAAAAACCTCGATATAATGGGGAGGGCTTTCTGGTATTGAAAGCTCCAGCTTAAATGGACTCATCCACTCAAAACAATCCACACTGCTCCACATTAAATCAAAATCATTAATAGCTTTTAAGAGGCTTAATTAATTTTTTTTTTAAATGGAAAGAAGTCTAAGGAGACATGTGAGTGCCTGATTGGCTCTCCAGATTTGGTGCTTGGATTAACCAAGCAACATTAGTAAGAAAGTTAGAGTCCATAGCTGACATTTCTGAGACCCACAGGAAGTATAGATACAAACTTTCTTTTTAAATTAAATAAATTTGGATTGTTATTGGATTTATTTTGCTGGCTGAACATCCGACAAGACTCATCTGCTGGCACAGTCTCAGAAAAAACAGAGATCAGTGGAAGCTTCTTGAGAACAGACAAAGTATGAGAAAGGACTCCAAGGAACAAGCTGCACCGCTGAATTAAACAGAAATACAGCAAAGTATTTCTGTAAAAGAAATCAGATAGTTTTTCTTGTGTTCTCATCCAGCCTAGTATTTATGAATGTTGCTTCAGCAAGAAGTTCATAATTTTCAAACTGTTCTTCCAGTGGGCAGATGCAAATGTCACAAATGTTTCATTGCCAGCCCTTTCAGTTGCTTTCCTTGTAAAGACTGCTGCAGTCTTGGGAGACATTTATCTCACTCACTTATTCGCAAAAATCTTTGTCAGCATAAAGCAAGATTTAAAAATTGGGCTGCCTAAAAGCAATACCTAAATTATAACTTTTATCGCTAATAAAGTGACAAAAAAAAAAAGAATACCTTGATTTCCATAAAACTTTAAGCATCTAATTTGGAGCATGTTTGATTAATTTAAATTCAGAGGATATACCAAAACCGACACGAGCTCTAATTCTCTGCTTACTTCAAATTAAACAAGGATTCTACCAAGGTTCAATGAAATATATTTTATTTTAAGTTCCGGAAAATGTAGGCGTGAGTATCTGGTCTCAACTTTCTGTTACATTATCTCTTGGATCAAGCTATGACTCCATTATGTCTAGTCATGATTCTTCCTATAAATATCACAGTAATTTTTCTTTTAATGACTTCTATTAATAAACTCCATGCAAGAACTAGTAAAAGGCAAAAGGCTTTAATTAAGTTATATTTGAGATTTCTCCAACATCCTCTCTGACTATGAAAAAATGATGTATCTTAAACTTGACCTTTGTATTTTCCCAAAGTCAATAGCTTTCCTAGTTAAGCTGCTGACTGGAGTTGCTGCCTGGTTTCCAAAGCAATCCACTTACAATGTGAACACTTTGTTCCACTCTGGATTGAGGTTCTTGTAAACTGTGTGTGTTTGAAGCATGTCATTTCCCAGCTCCAAGACACAGAAAGGATCACTTTTGCCTAGGGAAAGAAAGAAAAAAAAAAAATAAGTGGACCAGTTTTGGTATTTAGTATGCAGACTCCTTCTTTGCAGTACAGCTGAGGAAGCCATTGGTTAAACAAAATTAGATCCATTAAAGCAACTGCAAAGTGCCCCATTCTGTTGGAATGACTTGCCAAGAAAACACTATCTCCAACTCACCCTCAGGTCTGGAAACTCCAACACTTACCTTATAGCTCACTCAGGGGCTTCACTCTAATACCTGAACTCTGAGACTTTCAGTGAATCATCTCTCCGTCTTTACAGCAGAAACATCTGTTCATGTTGACAATTAATTACTCAGATGCCCTTAGGAAAGCAGCACCATTGTTCTGACCCAGGGAAGAAGCAGTGCTGCAGTTACACTCCCTATTTTATCCTCTGCTTAGAGCCTGTGGTCTTCTTCAGTTGATTACAGGATTAAGTATCCACATCAGGAGAGAAGAAGCACAACACTGGCTGAATAAGCAGCATTTCTTCAATTAGTTCCATGTGAGCAAGTCCTTGAAGCTGTGAAGGCTCTACACCGTGTCACAGTTTAAACAAAACCCAACATCAACTGGGGAATGCATGCATGATCCAGGTATTGGACTTACAGCAAACAAACAGAGCAAACCACCCAAAACAAAAAATAAAACCAAAAAAGAAAAAACCTCTCCTCTGTAAAGAAGGATGTCAACATGAAATCTGTTAGCCGAAGACATGTTTGGCTAATGTATTTTTTGATCACTCACATTACATGAACTTGTAGTTTTCCCAACTCCTTGCAGCTCAGCAGTTTCCTTTGTGAGCAGAGTGGCCCCTTATCAGCACGTCTGGCTCAGTATCTGATTCAATCTCATCTCCAATGCTCATGTACAGCTCAGCCACAGACACTCCAAACTAACTTTTATGTAGGCAACTAAATATGTCAGCAATGCAGGGATTTAGATACCAGACAAACAAGATATTTAAGCAAAAGCTGTCCTTTTCTTAATCTTTATTTTCTGTATTATTAATGCAGAGCTTTTAAGGGTCTTACTCTCAGAAGTTTATAAACTAAACAGGAATTTTTCCTGTATGTAAACAGTGGGTATTAACTAGTCAATATTGGTAAAGTTTAAAGACCATGTGTATTACTGGAATCTATTTGTCTTCTCCTTTTCAGCTTACATGCCCATTCCCTGATAAGTGTGGAAAATGCACGTAGCCTTTCAGAGAAACTGCTTGAAATGCAAACTGGTATATGCCAAAAACAATCCCACTGTATAATTTGGTATTCTGAATGCTATTTTTTGGTCAGTGAGCAAATGCAGTGTTTGAGAAGAACTCTCATGCGTACACAGAAAACATCCAACAAAGCAGAAAAAGTCATTTCCACGTCAACAAAACTATTATCTAGGAATACAAAAGTATGGAAGGCTCAAACTGGGCTAGCTGCGGCTGAAGAGCTTCTACATATATGATACAGCTGTCTGGAAACCAGCCCAAAATTTATGTCAAACAGTAAAATATGGATTTTTCAGAACACTGTTCGAAATCAAAGCAGATACTGTGTGTTTTCTGATCACTATTATTACAGCAGGCTAAAAACTTGCAATTAAAATCTATGATGACAACATACAAGCAACTGACAGAAACCCCAATCACAGCGAAACCCAATCTTTGCTCTGGAAATAAGGTATGAGGTGGCATCATCAGCACCGGTCTGCAGGAGCTGGGGGATATAAAGCTCATGACTGCTATGGGAAGGGGCAGGGAGGGGACACTACCTGCTCACACTGCTCCTCTATTAACCCTTGGAAATCTTTGTACCTCTGATTCCCTCCGCGATTTTCCCTTTATTAGATTTTTAGCTGGGACTTTGAATGTACTTTTATCAATAACAATAAATCTGAGCAGTCTCCTTGGCAATGCAGGAAATATGGCACTGCTCTAGGAGGGCTCTATTATGGAAGCCCATAATTGCTGCACTAATCATTTATGAATGGCTCAGAACAGATAATTAATCTTTATGTCTCTCATTTCATGATCAGAAATTATGCTATTTTTACCTAAAATGGCTGCATCCTTTTGCAATTTGGTGGGTCTATTACAGCATAATACTAGGATATTTTCAGCACTGCCATTGAAAAACAATTTGTCATTTGCTTCATGAATCAGGCTCAAAGCCTGGGTTATTTTGAATATAATGACAGACTGACTAACCTTTTACTTAAGCAGAATTTCATTCTGTGCTATGCACAAGGAATGTGTGTCACATACTCTGTATGAAAAGTCTTTGAATTGCAGAATCAAGAACCTGCGTGTCTCTTCCAATGTTCATTATCCACCCACATGCTCCTGTTTGAGTACTGAGGGAAAGGGGGCCAAATCCATCACTGATGCAACTGCTTTAGCATCAGCAAAGTTTTCCAGAGGGTAAATAACCTTCCAGGCTCAGCTGTTTCCATGCACACTGCCTATATTAAAACATCACATATTTCTAGATGGAACCTTTGGCACATGGCAAGGCTGGGGCTGCTCTGCTACACTTATTGTGTGCTACACTTATTAAATTAAATTAGTCAGCAAGGTGCAGTTACACTTCTAATTCCATATGAACATATACCTTATGTCAATTTAGATATGGATTTCTTTACAAGTTTCCTTTCGTTATTGACAGGTTTTGGTTTGTTTTTTTTTTTCAAATTAAGTTCTTCAGTTCCTTAAAGCACTGCTCTCTGCACTAAACTTTTGTTCCATTTCAGGGTCAAGTACTGAATTGAATATAGCCCTAAAAGAGTACCATGATTAATCGTGGGCTTTCTCCTTTGCTCCTTTTTCTAGGAGCAGCATTCTCTTATGTAACAATGCCTTCACAAATATGAGGGAGGGGGGCCAGAGTGTTTTCCCTCTAGCATCTTTTCCTGCCTTTATCAACAAGTTATCTTAAAAAAAATGACTATGTCAGCAAATACACAACACACAATGCTGTGCCTGTGAATTATGAGCTGCTGAGAGATAGAGAGGGGAATTAAAAGGTCTCCAGAATCCTGGAGAAGATGATAATAAAAATAATAATATCCAGGCAGTCGCTACAGAGAAGTATCAACCTCCTAGACATCCCCCAGAGATACAATATAAAGTTGTGGTTTTAAAAGGTGTTAGTGTCCACCGCTGTCAGGACCAAGCACAACTTGAGGTACAGCTCAGTGGAAAATCCATACTTTTCATGGAGTAAGAGCACCAAAAAGGTCATCCCAAATTGAAGCTTCGAATAAGCTGTAAGAGAAAGCATCGCACTCGCAGCCCTGCTGCTGACAAGCTTTTTTTTTCAGGTGACAGCCTGCAGCATCACCCAAACCCACACACCCAGCACCACACCAGACACCCCAAAATCTTTCAGTCTCGCTCCAAACTCACAAGATATCTGATAGAAGATGGAGAGGCTTTGCTTTGCAGGTGCTTTGCAGGCACCATTGCTTTACATCAGCTTTTATTTTACATATTCCTGGTGGAAAAAACACTTAGCATGACATGCTGCTGTAAAGTTATCTGTCAGATTGCTCAGGTCTAAAGGGAAATTAAGATCTCCATCCACTGGATCTTCCCACATACTTCTGGCAGTCAAAGCCATTTGGTATCTCTGTTCCCCGAGGCAGGTTTCACCGCTGGAGAGATGATGGGATGATTCACTTTTCCTTGATCAACTGACAGTACTGCACAAAGTCCATCATTTGCAATATATTATAGCACCATATGCTGCAAAACAGAAATAAAATACCTGAAAAATCTGCTGCCATCAGGTCCACTGCCTTTAAAACTTTGACTTGTAAGAAGCCAATGTCCTTTATGTCCCGAAAGGAATTCTTTATACTCTGCAAGGAGAAAAGCACAAAGATATAAATGAGGAACAGAAACTATAGAACTACTAAATAACTTATCACTGAATCATTTAGGTGGGAAATAACCTCTAAGATCATCAAGACCAACAATTAGCCCAGCACTGCTACACCCACCACTAAACCACATCCCTAAAAACCACATCTACACATCTTTTAAATATCTCTGGCATTGATGACTCAGCCACTTCCCTGGGCAGCCTGTTCCAGTGCTTGCCAACCCTTTTGGTGAAGAAACATTTCCTAATATCCAAGCTAAATTTCCCCTGGCATAACTTGAGATACACTTATTCCTTTTGAGGATGTGGAAGCCATCTTATAGCTTTATGTCCCAACATTTGAAAGTCCAGAAAATAACCTCCCCAAAGGAGGAAATAAAGCTAAGTATATTATTATCTCTTCATGATATTCAGGGTCTCATTCCTCATGATAATCTCTTAATACAATTCAAGTTTGCAAAGAACAGCATTCGTTTAAAACTCAACAAACACAAACAGCCAAATTGCTTGGGTCTATCTGCCCTGCCAATCTCCTTGTCATTTGAAATGCAACAGCTACTCCATTTAATAGTTTTCTTTGGTAGGGGACATGTTATTACGAGTGGAGAAATTTTTTGCCCACTTCAAAACTAAAGGAGCAAAAGGAAAAAAACCAAAACAAAACAAAAAGAACCCAAAAAACTCACATAGCGCTGGGAAATCTGTTGCCGTTCACTGGGGTCTCCCAAAGGACAGACACACAGATCAGAGATAGACACTCCTGTACATGGGGCAACAGCAATCAGCATCAGCAGGGACCCTGGATGTTTTTCCAGAGGCAGCTCCAAGCAATTGGTCTGCTTTGTTGGCAGGGCAGTAATGTCAACGTGGCACCTGGAATAACATCGCCAAGGGTTAACAGGGAAAAGGAGAAAATAAAAAAAGTAATAATAAAACAAAATTTGTATTGATTTCAGTAGCAAGCAGGCACCAAAACTTATTGCTTCTTCAAGATGGAAATAATTCAAAAAGAAAAAAAAAAAATCTCCAAGTAAGACATGGGAAACCAATTAGGCAGTTTCTATTGCACTTTCTGTCAAGTTTTGCTTTCTGGTCCATCTACAGGTAAGGGGAGGTAAAAGATTTGGGCTGCAAGTGCAGGAAGAAAACTTAACTCTGGCCTGCCTCACTTCCCCTCTAAAATCCCCCAGTGTTTTGTCATGGATTTGAAACACAATTTTATTTCACCTGGGGGAAAAGAAAAGGGCCAAATGCAAAATTTAAAACATTAGCCTAAAATAGATTAGTTTCTTTAAAGTCGCATTTTATGCTACATTATACTGTATGCCCCAATCTCCTTTACAAGCCTTACTAGAGCTACATTTTCAGTGTACTGTTATATTTCCCAAAGGGAAGGCTTGCCTTAAAAGTTTCCCCCCCACCCACTCCTTGCACATAATATGTATCATTTACCTGATACTTCCCCCAAAAATAAAAATAAAGAGGATTAAAGAGGAACATTCGTAAGGAGACAATAACAAAATATGAGTATGGGCTAAAGCAGAGAGATCACCAGGCAGCCAGATATACACGAAGGGAGTGGTTAAAAGCAACAAAAAGCCTAATCACTTGGCTCGGATAAATGCCTTCTATTTAGAAGTCCAGTAAATGGAGTGGAACTTTCTTGAACCTCCGTGGGGCTTGGCTTGTAGGAATAGGCTGAACAAAAGCGACAGAATAAAAAAGGGATAAAAAAAAAAAAAAAAGTCACCAAAAATAAGGAAGGAGAAGGTTTGCTGCCAGGCTGCAAGAGGAGGAACATTCCTCAAAGGGACGGGCAGCGGATGATGGAGGGCGAGGGGTTTTGCTTCGCTTAATGCCTGCCGACAAGTTTTTATTTAAACTAAACTTGTTAAGGTGTTGTCTTAATAGGCTAAAATTCCACAGGGTTCCCCCAGGTGGGTTTCTTCTGGGTAAATGGTGCATGTAGTGTTCCTGATTGATCCCATTCCAGTAGTAGAGCTGGAGCAGTTTATGCCCATCTGCTATAAATTGCATGCTTTCCGCTTCTTAACAGCCTATTTTCTGTGAATGCTAAAGGGGGTGAAAAAAAAAAAGGGAAAAAAAAAAAGTCTCAAAACATTTCAGCCTGAGAACCCAAGAAACCATGTTAGGAAGTAAAAGCCACTGCTCTGATAAGTTTCTAAGTTGTCCAGTAGCTCCGTGTATTAAAATAAAACTCCTTAAGCTTCCTCTGACCAGAGTCAACAGGAACGACTTTGCCTTAAGTGTGCTCTTTTCTCTCTGCTGCTCTGGAGGTACAACAGGTCTCAAGTTTACTCTTATTAACTGCTTTCAAGTGCTTTGAAAGAGAAGGAAAATAAACCAGGCAGAGTACCAAGACGGCTCGGAGCGTAGGCTGCCTCTCAACACCATCTCCAAGTGTGAGAGGTTGCTTTTAAAGCTCATTGCTACGCCTAGTCTCTTCAGAAAGATATGACAGGAAAAGTTACAGCAGGAAAGAAAACAAAACAACAACAGAAAGAGAGAAAAAGACCTTATTTCTTTTTGAGAAAAAGCCCTTATCACTTCCACACTGGAAGTCAGCATCACCTTGGCTGCATTAACACCACTGTGTCTCAGGCTGCAGAAGTTTCAGTGATACTCTGGGTATCAGCACAAAAGGGGGGATGTATCCTTATCTTGAATCCTTAGTTTGGTTGGTTTTTTGTTGGGTTTTTTTTTCAGATGAAGAAACTGAAGGAAGGAGAGGGGAAATCTCAAGGTCACCCAGCTGGTCTGTGGTTCAGCTGGCAAGGGAGGACATGTCTCCCACATCAGCATTTCATACACCACCCACTCAACACAGTCCACAACTGGGAAAAGCTGCAGTTGTTTTTTATGTTTAAATCTTTCCATGGAGTAAGACAGAAAACACATCTTGTTAGGACAACAGTGCATCTCCCACCAATAGATAACCTCAGAACTCCATCTCAAGTCAAAGGCAAAGTTAAATACAATTCCATCTTGCTTTGGCAAATTGGAATTTCTTCTCTTAAAATAATTTGAATCGCATAAGGTCAAAAAAAAGATGGAGTGGGGTGTGGGGGTAGGAGGGATGCACATGTGAGGGGAAAACAGCAGGAGGTGGAGTGTAAGTATTTCTTCCTCAAATCATGTCTGATTACTGTGCAAACTAACTTTCCTCAAAACATCTGTGTTCACTCAAGGTATGCCTCTATTTTCTTGTGAGGAGCTGAAAAGAAAATCCACATTTGAACTGGCAAAAGGCTTAAGAAAAAACAACAAAGACAATCTTTTTCATTTAGGTTATACAACATAATTGATTAGACTGCAAAGAATGCAGCTTGGTAAAATAAGTAGGCATTCAATTTACTATATAAATTCAGCAACTTCCACACAAACACTTCAACACTATTAAAACAAGCCTAATGATTTCCAAACTACTTCCCTCATTCTCTTGAAACAAACTCTTCCTTTCCTTCTGTCTCAGCTATCTGCAAGATCTTATTACAGATAATTATTTCACAGGAAGGTGGTAGGAGACTATTGTGATGGGCACAGAATCAAACTAATGGAGGTAATCCACTTTTTGTTTAAAAGTTGCCTGATCTGAATGCAAAGGGCAAAACTCTCAGAATATTTGTATTTTAGGTGATACAAATGATCTCCTGAGTTAAATCCTCAAGAGTAATCCTATCTCAGGATAGAATAGCTCTGCTTGTTGTCATCTTTTTCTATGTTACATATTAAATTCAGACATCATCTTTCACAAAAGTGGCTACTTGTACAATCTATAGGGGCTGCAGTTCTCTAAGTTAAGAATGCATTGTGCACACAACTCTATCACTTTTCTCTCTTTTGACCACAATTAATTAAATGCTTTCCTTCCTCCTCCTGAGCAGTATTGAGGTCTACACCTCTATATTAGCCTCTAGTCCTGCAGAGCTTTAGTTTTCATTTAAGACTATTCTTCTGATTTAAAGCCCTCATGTGTAGCTTCTTTTTCTTCCTTTTTAAATCCATTTTGCAGAGAAATAGTACTTGAGAACAGTACACAGTAAATTTGGGATTAAAATATTTGTTTATCAGGGAATCACATGTTAAAATATCAGTAAAAAGTGCTGAGGTTAGCTTCTTACTAGCCAAGGAGTTGTATTTTAGTTTCCCATTCAGAGTTAATTAAATTATGACAGGAATTTTTAAATATATATATATACACATATGAAAAAATCTGTACACAACATTGCCATTTTACCCCCTGCAGACTCCCTGAAAGCCCTTCACAAAAGAGATCAGAATCATCATCACAGAGTACAGAAAGATATATCTGCGATTAGCACCTGGAATTTCAAGTACCACAGGTGTCAGGGAAACAATTAATAAGGTTTCATTATGATTTATTCAATGGATAAATTTTGTTTTTCTGATTCATCCTATAGCCTGGTGAAATTTAAGTGAAGGTTTTGGTTGCAGCCATAGTGGGAATTTTACTGCTCCATCCCAACAGCACAGCCTTTAAAACATGGGTTGTTTCTTATTGCAAAGACAGTTTCCTGGAGGCATTCATCATAAAGATATTGGATGCACTCCAGTCTCAGAGCTCATGGGCTTAAGTTCAGCAATTTTTGTAAAATCTTTTTCTTGAGGTAAATATGTGAAGGAAAACCCGTCAACGTTCTGCAGCATCTCTTTTTTCAGAACATATCCCCCAATGCAGAAACACTCTCTAACAACCTGGCATAAACAATTTAACTCTGCCTGGACAAATTCTGCACACGTTAACACCTTTGTTTATTCATATACATTAACGTCGTCTCCTGTTTATAGCATGCCTCTTATCCCAAAGGACACAAAAAGCACTCAATAAACGTTACTAACAGTCCTGTGCAGACTAAATAGAGGGATTATTTCATCCAGCACCAAAATGCAGCCAGCCCTCAGTGTCAGACCCTGCAGCTGAACCACTCAAGGCTGTGGGATTTTAAGTGAGGAAGAGAAATTGGAGCCAGCTGAAGCTCTAAGGAGACTGCAGGTAGGCTGAATGTAATAATTTAGCTTGTGATGTGCACTGACAGTGAGGGTTTGTTTTGTGATAGAAAGGTGACATGAAATGTTTCCTCACTAATTCAGAAGCAGACAAACACCCCAGGTGTTTGTGTTCAGCACCAGAGGTCCAAGGCATTCCTTATTCTACACGTTCCATGCTCTCCACAGACACTTCAGGTCCTATTTCAAGAACAATATTTTACCCTGAAACCAAATTATGCCTGGGAGAAGAAGCATATTCCAGAACCTTAAGGCATCCATACTATCTCATATCCTGGGTCTAAAGGAATATAACAGGAGCCTTCATGCCACAGAAGTTCGGCAGTCAGGACTAACAGTCAGATCTGACTGTGCTGTGAGCACCTCCAACTTCATTTAAATATTAAAAACATGCATATATTTAAAGGTTTAACCAACACAGTTGGAGGTTGAACAGGCTGGAAGGGAGCATAATGAATTCTAACTCTATTCATAAATTGACCGCAAAATTATTAACTCAGATCCAGAAAATTTTGCTTTTTCCTTAAAACCATGCAAATTATTTGAGGGCAGTTGGCTGTACTGCTGCGTGTAATGACCGAATATAACCCACAAACATTTTACTAAAGAATATTTCTTACAATGATGTTGTGAAATCCAGAAATCTCAAAACTCAACTTGGAAGTCATGGAGACAATAAACATGGCACCTCATAATGCTGTTTTTCCAACAGAATCCTTTTCCAGATTAGACTGCATTTGAACCCTTCCTAAAATATTATTTATAGGGTGTCAAAAAGTTTCTGCACTGTAAAAACAATACTTGTTATTATGCATTTGGTGTTTACCTATTCTTGCAATTGCTCTTCAAAAACTAGTGTATTTTTTCCTGTTTTGATGCTACAGCCAATTTGCTGTATTTAAGACAACAAAAGCAAAAAAAAAATTCTCTCCACATAGACATCAAAAATAAATTTAAACATAGAATCACAGAATTGTTTGGGTTGGAAGGGATCTTTAAGATCATCTTGTTCCAACCCCCCTGACACAGGCAGGGACACCTTCCACTAGACCAAGCTGCTCAGGGCCCCATCCAACCTGGTCTTGAACACTTCCAGGGATTTACCCTGGAAGATTTACCTTTACTTTCAGGTAAATCTACCACATAGACCTCACTAGTGCTGAACAGAATAAGCATTTCCCTGGTAGTTGTTACCACACTAAGTACTGCCTGCCGGAAACCACTGGGAGAAAAAGAGGGGGAAACCTAAGGAAAAATTAAAACAAAGGGGAAAAATCTAAGGAAGAATTGCTCCAGCATCAGGGAGACTGACCTGAGGTAAGCTGCAAACACTGCTTTATTTCTTAACTCTAAACAGAATATCAGAAGTAATGGAAGTAACTGTGAGGATGGAAGGAACAGATTCATCTTCAGCCACTTCTCCATGTGATGAGCAACAGCACTCAGCCAGAAAGAATTTCCTGCTCTGCAAAACCACAAACATTTGTAGAGCCAAAGGGCATTGTTCTTCTCAGTGAATAGTTTCAAACTATTTGAATGCTTAAAGTAAGAGAATGTTCTTATGAGTTGCTGTTATTTAGTCAGCAAGTTGTGAAACCCTGGCCAGGTGAGAGCAGCAAACAATTGCAGGCAGGGTCCCCACCCTCGGGAAATTTAGAGTTGTGGCAATGATCCTGCCAGCAGATGAGCATGGACAGACCAAAGAGGGTCTCCAGTAAAGTGAATGGTTCATGGTGCTGCTGCATGTACCCAACAGCACAGATGTTGTTTGGGGAGATGGGTCCACATCTGAAAGCCAAAGGAAGGAAGGGAGAGGTAGTACTAAGAAAACAATGCTGTACAAATTCAGATAGTGTGGAGTGGAATTAAAGAATCATAGAACACAATATCAAAGTGCAAACAGAAAAAAAAGGGACACTGCCCTCAAAAGGAGTACAAAGATCCCTGGGCTGGCACCAGCAGAGCACATAAGGATGTGGAGCAGTATCACCACAAAAATCCCACCTCCTCAATGCCACTGAGCCCCCACAATATTTCAGGTTTTAGAGGCAGCTTGGGTGTCTCTGCATTCAGATTTTTGCTAATCAATTACCTATTAAAAGGTTTTAATAAACATAATGTAAACATAACCTGGACATTACTGGAATAAGGAGAGAAAAATACATTATGATGCTGGTAATGAAAACAAATTGATTAGTATTAAAAAAAGTAATCAAAATCACTTTATTTTTTCATTTACCCCATTCTCCCCCCACCAAAACATAAAATCTAACTCAAACCCAACTTACGTTCCCAAAAGCTCCTCGTGCTTTTTGTTATCCTTTCTCCTCACCTCAATGTCCAACATATCCTTCCTGTCAGAGAAGTAGTGAAAATCAAACTGTTCCCTCCACTGAGGATTTGCACTCTTACACAGTGTCTAGAAAACATGCAGTTATAATATTTACTTTTCTTAAACAGTACTTTTTTCACAGTAAAGCAAAAAGAAAAAAAGAAATCAACTCTACAGAACAAGGCTGGATGTTAGAGCAACCAATGTCATTCCAACCAAAGCTCCCCAGCCCATCACATACAGTCACATCTTCCTAAATATTCTCTTTTCTCCCTCTCACAACAACAGACAGTTGTTATCTGAATGAATGGCTGGAGAAATTCTGAACTACAAGGTGCACCCACCAGCTCCACTTGCAGTGGGCTGTGGCCACCATTCATTCACCATCACACACTGGAAGAAACCAAGAATAACCCTTTGGAGGACAGGCACCTGGAAACAGGTTCGAATGAATTAAGGAACCCAAAGCAGTATTTTTTTACCCTTCTGTGTTAAGCAAACAGCTCAGCCTTGCAGATTCACCACACTTCTATGGACCATTAGAGAGACACATAAAAAGGGATTGTAACAAGAATAACATATATTTATTCTAAAGTAACTAAACCATCTGTTATTTTTCAAAACTACTTTCCTAAATAAAAAACATATCGTGACCTTGGTTTGAGGTCTGATGGGAGGGGCAGGGTGCAGGTTTCAGAAGCGCCTACATCCAAATGTTATGTTCTGTGAACT
This sequence comes from Erpornis zantholeuca, assembly GCA_013400515.1. NCBI lineage: Eukaryota > Metazoa > Chordata > Aves > Passeriformes > Timaliidae > Erpornis > Erpornis zantholeuca. The sequence continues at coordinate 26,670 of VZTN01016961.1, read as the reverse complement.
TGCTCTGTACATTTTGTACAGGAGGAGGTTTTGTTTTCTCCTCCTCTGCACTTCCAGTTCATGACATGCAGAGCTCTTGCTCTCTCAACAGAGTATTATTTTAATTATAGCCTTTCTTCTTATTAGACTTTGCAGATGAAATGTGTATCTTTGGGAACCCCATTTATTTCTTAGATTCTTGTGAAACTGAACTGTATACAGATAAACACAGCCTAGAAGAATAAAATTTAGTATCAAAACAATGAAACATTTTGTCTGTTTGGGGGCAGATTTTTCAATACATAGCATTTTTTTCAAGAAAGTTACTTTAGAAGAATAGTAATTCCCCTGCACTGAAAGCCATTTCAGATCTACTTCTCCAGCAAACCTAACACTGCAAACCCAACTTCTGTATTGGCAGAGAACAAAACACATGTGTGATGCATGTAGCTTTATTTCATTTCATTTCCTTTCCTATTCATGTCAAACATCCATCAACATGATGAGTATGTTAAATGCACAAAACACAGATAACACACAATATATTCCTAACTTGCTCTTTTCTCTACTGGCATGAAAACACAGCAAAATGTTAATGCTTCTGGTCTGGTCTCCGGGTTTTGAACTCACTTATCTAAAAAAATATCAAGACTAGCAGCACATGTAAAAGAAACATCGAGCACCTTATTGACTTCAGACAACTTACGGAAATCCTTAATACTTACCTTGCTCTTGTATCTTTGATCCCCCAGTTTGAGGAGAATGAAAATCTCTGCCAAGCCTCCCCTGGGCATGTTCTTGCCCTCCAAGAGGGTGATGGTGACCAGCCCATTCCACAGCTGGTTCTTGCGCAGAGACTCGGAGAGCCGCATGTTCCGCGTGAAACTCGTCTGAAAAGCAAGGCAGCAACACTAGGTGTTTAAGGACCCAAACACGTTTCCATGCTCATGTTAATTGTGATATGAAAGCACACCAGCAGTGAGAGAGATACCATGCTTCCCCCTAAGGGTGAGCAGGCAACGGAGGGCAGTAGGATGCTATGGACTTTTCAGCCCGACTGTACTACAGCTGGTCCTGTGAAGGGATGGTGCTCAATGTCACAGCAAAATCAGCAGGGTTTGCTTAAACCACCAGAGAAGTCGCCTTCGGCTACCCTGGCTGAGCTCTGGCAAGAGCAGACCTCAAGCACTGAGAGCAATCTGCCATCTTGGCTCACAGAAAAGCACCGGAGAGCAATGGGGAATGGAAGAGGGGAGAAACTAAAGCAAACTCTGAAAACGTCTCCAGCTACGTCCATAAAACGTAGGTCTGTCCTTCCTGGGGAGGCAGCCCAGGATCATAAAGCCCATGGCCAGGCCAAAGGCTGAGCAGCATCCTCCACCTCCTCCATCACTCAGCCGCCTGCATTAGCTCTTTGCCCGCTGCCTTTGCCGCTCCCGCTTCCAGAAACTGAGCCCACGAATCAAAAATACTGATGCCTGCTGAAAAAACACTGACACCACCAGGCTCTTTACCTGGAGTTATGGTTACCTGGTAGCCACATTTGTTACCTTCGCAGCTTCATCTTGCACAGCACGGCTGCGCTAACAGTTTGCTAACTGGCAATATTTTATTGGACAGGGGATTAAATAGGCCTTTATTTGGGGGGAGTGAGCTGGAAACATTAAAACTCAAGGCTATACTTTTCTTCCCGCAGTAAAAATCCTGCCATATTTTATTCTCCTGAAGCAACTTTTAACGCGCCACACTTTGGAGCTTCAATCATGTCATGTACAGGTGGGAGCAAGACGGAGGAGAAGATTTCACAAGTCACTTTAAAAGAGGACGTGTTAGCTTTAAAAGCAAGTAAGAAATGTTGTTGCTAAATAAAACGATTGCAAAAGCACCTGATGTCTGAAGATTACTTTTTATGGATCAATTACCCAGCAACAAAATTCTTAAATCATAGGTGGTGAACTCACAAATTTTTTACTTGCTTTTTACTGGTTAAAATACCGAATTCTGAATCCCATAAGCATATTAATATACTTCTATTTAAACACCCAGTTTGGCTTTCCTGGCGCAATGGGTAAAAATTCCTACCTTTAAAAAGAAAACGAGATTTTGATTCATAAATCCAGCTGCAGTGTAATTTTTTTTCTCTTTTTTTTTTTTTTAAAGTTCGTCTTTTGGGCCAAAAAGCTAAAGCATGACTGTTCCCATGGACATACTTCAAAGTCCCAGCAGATATATTCCTCCCTAAACACTGCAACTATTTCAAAATCCTTTTTATAAAAAAGGGAGTAATGTCCACAAGGGATCAAAGGGCATTCTAAAGTCTGGCAATCGCCTTAGAAAAATGGCAGTGCTTCCATGAAATATGCCCTAAAATAATTTTGCAGCTTGGTATGTCCTAATTTCGAATTGGATGTTTATCTTGGAAAGGCTTCTATCTAACTTGTCCATAAAACAGCTCCACTTAGCTCTATGAGCCCTGTGAAAATGGAATCCAAAGCTGGCTATTAAGGGGGCCTGGAGATTGCTTCCATATGGCGTAACAGCATGGGAGTGGAGGGCTAAGGCCTACAGCAGGCGCTGCTTGGCTTGAGCTCCCCATCTATCCATGGACACTCATTGCATTACACCATAACATCTGGATTATTGCTTGTAATGTCCCTGGGAAATATCCACTTCCCATCAAAGCCTTTATCTATCTCGCTTGTACTTTGAACATTTTAGTATTTAACATAGTCATGTTTGATGTGATGTACTCGCTGCTTTAGGAGCAAGGATTTTCCCTCCCCCTCCTGCTCCTTCCTTGGAGGAGGAAGAGGTATTTGATGTTAGTTCACAAAAAAAAAAAGAAAAAAAAAACAGATGAAGTTTATTATCCACATTACAATTTCTTTTAAAAACAAAGCATCCAGCTCTCTTCAAAGCTTCCAGGCTGAACACAAAAGACAGTTGTTATCACTCAGTTTTCAAATCAAACTTGGATTCTTTTCTTTTTTTCATCTTGGCCAGTATTTTAGGGAGTCAGTTAGCACTGGGGACCTTCCTACCCCAGCCCTACAGCACACACAACCCCACCCTAGTAGCTGCTGACTTGACAGTTCAAAGGACTGTTGGGAGGTACCCAAACCAGCCTGGATCCCACACAGTCCCAGGAAAAATCAGCACCTGCACTCAGAATTACTGGAACACATTGCAAATGCACCAGGCTTGACCTCCCAAAACAGGTGGCCCCAAGCAAAGAGCCTTGTGCACCCCCTTCTGTGGCTGTGGGGCTGCAGAAGCGCTCTCTGCTCCTCTCAGAGGAGGGGTGTGCTGCTCTCCAGCTCACAGGACCTGCATGAGATCCAGCATCACTCGAGAGCATCTCACTGCAGAGTGGAGCCAAGATGTTTGCAACTGGTTTGGGGCACGGTGCTGACCTGCAGCAGCTCCAGGCAGCCTCCACGACTCCCCCAGCTTCCCACCTCCCCCAGTCCAGCCCTGCCACTGGCACGAGCCTCTCCCCAAACAGAGCACTGCTTGCCTTACACCCCCCCTGCAACACACATCACATGAGGAATGCTTTGGATTTCCTCGACATGCCCAGGTCGCCCCCACAGAGTCTGCTCAGCAGGTCTGGCACATTTCCTGTGCCTTCTAGCACCAAAGAGCCCCTCTGTACTTGCTCTGTGGCCACCTCTCCAGCCTCCCCAGGTATTTGGCAGGCTGCTCCTCTGACCACCCTGATGGAAATCCCGGTGAAACAGGCAGTGTCTCAGATTCCACTCACAGTTTCTGGAAGGAAGCACGTCTGGGGAAAATCAGATGTGTGGTAGACCCACAGACCCAGGCCTTCAATGAGTCAACTTTAGTGCTGCCTAGGGAAGTCTGCACTATGGAAAATGCCTCCCAGGTGACAAGAAAATGATATTGCATTATTTATTTCAGAAGTCTTACCTCCTCTCTGATACCCCACACCTACTCATTTCAAACTGATTTACACAGAGCTAATTGATTAAACTTCACAGCCTCCCTCTGAGTTGGCAAAACTATTGCAGAGCAGAGCACAGAGGAGCACAGACATTAGTCCAACAAAGTTACTTGGGCAAAAGAAGGATGAAAAAATCACCCCAAACACTCTCCCTGCCTCCAGCCACCACTACCCTAACGTGCCTTCACAATGAGACCAGAAAAGCCAAAGACCTGGTCCATACTGGCCAGAAAATGAGGACATAACTGCTTAATCAGTGACAATTTTGAAGTGTTTTATCTATTCAGCTCTTCCCTTTGCTGTTACCTCCCAGGCTACTGACGCCTCCACACTTGGGTACTGCAGCTCCTCCCCTGCTGAACCTGAGCCCTTTCCAGCTGGGCTCCCACACTGGATGCCAGGTCCTTCAGGCCTCTCCTGCTATATTTTCCTGTAAGCTCTCTGCTCACACTCTGGCTACATCCCAGACCCAAGTAAAGGTGCCTTGCTGAGGTATGGAAAAGTTGGATGAAGCTGGGATTAGGATACAGGGCTGGAAATTAAGAAACAGATGATTTATGATGGAAGCTGGCACATGTTCCAAGCACAAGGTATTGGACAAGCTTGCTTATTCCTCCCCTTCATCATTTCTGAAATCAAGGTAGCCTTGAGACCAGAATTTGAGGGTTGTCTCTAGATAGAGCTCTGAATTTGGCTGGGCTCTGTGTGCAAATAAGCAATAACACCATAAAGGTCACCTTTATGAGCAATTCACTGCTGTAAAATGGATAAAAACTGGAACCAAGGACATGCCTCAAACAAGCCAGAGAGAAAAAAAAGAAATAAACCAATCAGATGTTAAACACAAATATATCCAGAGATCCTTATTCCTTAAAACAAACTAGATGTTTTTTAAGTATAAGAACCCAGGTCTACTGCAGATTTAGGTGCTATGCAACATCAGGTAAGTAATGAGCAATCTCTGAAGCCAAAGTATGGCCTGGTCATAGAGCAGGACCCTACTACACAAGGGCCAGAAGATGGTTCTTCCCTCAAATGCTTAGAAAGGACATTTGTCCAAAAACCATCCCATAGCTCTGAACAGAAAAATGAAAAACCAGTGCTCACGTCACCATTCTCAAAATCTTGTTCCTGGTTTCAAACTGAATATAAGCATTTCTCACATCAACTTTCAATTTTTTATCACTTTCTGGTTCTGGTTTAAAAAAGAAGAATGAGCAGGTGAGCTATATTCTGTCCTACAGAGCCAAATACAGGAGCTGAACAAGAATGACAGAGCTTTGGAGGGGAAAGAACCGGCTCATTGACCCAGCTTCACAAAATCCTTTAGGAGCTCCAGTCTCCCTGATAACTCCATTTGTATATAATCTCCCTCTATAGGCACCCAGCAAATCCCCTCTGGTGCATCAGGGCTGCTTTCAAATCTGTCTCTTTTCCTGACACACTCATACATGCCCCAAGTTCAAACTTGTTTTTGAAGCAATAAAGAGATGCAGAAAAATTGTACATTTAAATGACACGGCGAGGTGGCCAAGTGTGAAGTGAGCCCATCTCTCCCATCTTTCACGTAAAAGGATGAGACAGGACAACAGAAAGCCTGCCGCAATCCCTGCCAAGAGGTCAACGTCAAAACCGGGCCACGTAATTTGCCATTTGAGAAAACAACAACACACAAATAGGAGGACTCTTCGGACCTCTCCTCATTAGGCAGAGAAACCATTTTTGCAGAGGCAGTTTCCCCTTGGGAAAGAGGAGAGGGCAGCGGGAAAGGCAAGTGAACCAACACGAGATCGGCGCCACGACGCGTGACCCTGTGGCGAGCGAGTCCCCGCGCTCCGCGCCGCGCTCGGAGAGCTCCGCCGCCCACGGGGGATTGGGGGAGAGAGCCAAACACAATGAGGCAGACAAAAACGAAACCTAACAGCCCACACAGGGAAAAAAATACAGGAGAGTGAGGGATTTTCCCCTGCGATGAGATGCTTGAAGAGCACTTGGGTCCGGTCAGCCTTTCAGCCAATTTATTCAATCAGCTTAGGCTATCAAGGTGGCAATTCCGTCGCTTTTGTTTCAGGACTGAGCTGCTGCAGGTCAATCCACCCCAAGCAGACCTGCTTATTTGCCTGCTAGATGTTCAACACTTGAAGGTTATTCAGCTGTACAAATGCTGGAAATAGCGTGCAGGGCACTCAGGGTGAGACTCAAGCCACCCGGGACAAACAAGGGTACTGAGCATCAGCATGTTGGGCTCCAGCAGAGAGAGCTACCAACTCCCTCTGTGCCCCAGAAAGGAAAGCAGAACAGAGGGGAGAGCTTGTCAATACACAGATATGAGTGAGTGTATTAACACTGCCTAATAGCATCCTCTTCCCTTTGCAATGCCACCCTCCATGAGGAAAAGAAGAAAGCCACACTCTTGAAAACAGCTCCCACAGAGGACAATGCTGTTCTCAGCTCCCATAAGGAATGAGGGATCTGGATGTGCTGCCCATGTCTCAGGAATCTGCCCAAATATGCAATGATTCCCTGCTAGCAGCAGTGAAAAATATATACTGCGTAATAATCAAGAGTTACCTAAATCATGCAGTTCAACGGCTCTTGCTCCAAAAAACGATATTGAGCTGCTGGAATCCTTCCTGCATACTCCCTGTAATGACCATGAGGCTACTTGAGCTGGACTGGAGATCTTGTGCTGACACAGTTTTTGTTGTTGTCCGAAATGCAGCTCTCTCCTCAAAAAGCAAGGGAGCTCAGAGAACACACATGAAGAGAGTACAGTATCCACAACAGCCCACATGAGCCCCTTTGCCAGTCTGACATGGAGCTGCAACAGGTATCAATGCCATCAACATTTGGGGTAAATTTGGGAAGTCAGCAAGAATCCAGTGATTAATGTGAAAAGACTCATTTAGGACACTGATGTGCCAAATCGGCATTAAGACAACACAAAATGGTCAAATTAGAGGATAATCAGATTTCTTTCATGTAGGCAATACAGATTAAAAAACAGCTGTGAAAGTTATATTCATTTTGTCCATCCTTAAAATAAGTCATTTTCCCTGTATTTATAGCAGAGGAAAAGCTAAATATTACAATAGGGGTCAGCTGCAGTTCAGCACATTAAAAAAAAAAAAAAAAAAAAAAATCCCAGGAAAACTATTTCAAACAGAAAACTTTCATTTGCCTAAACCTGGAGAGAGGAAATTTAGATGCTCTCAATTCAGCTGCTCAAATGGAAAGTATACAGTATTTTCCTCCTGCAACACCCAACCAGAGTCAGCTCAGGAGCCAAAAAAGAGACAAGCTTGCATATCCATTACAGAGCTCCCTCCATTTCCCCTGCCCTCCTTATTCCTGTATCTTTATCACGTCCAGCAACATTGTTTTCTACCCCATCATACTCTCTGGCTATTCTTCCATAACCTCTTGTGCCTTCCCTAGACACCTATATTCCCCATGCACACAATTTTTCTTCCTAGCCTTTATGTTCTGCCACAAACTGCTAGTACTGCTTCCAGAGACCAGAGTTTCCTAACTAAAGATGGTTATTGATGTACAGTACTAGTGTTTTAGTGCAGTAGCAGAATCAATAAACCAGAAAATACTGCTTTGTCAGATTTTTTCCGGCGCATGCTGGGAAATATTTTTTACTGCCTTTGGATGGTCACAGAGGTTTTCTTTAGAGATCACACTGGAGCATGAACTGTGTCTTCCCTAGGAAGAGCTGAAGCTCTCCTACCCTCTAGTGACTGGAACAGAACAGAGCACAGGGTTGAAGCTTTTTTCCCTTTAAACAACACTTTTATGTCTCCTAAATCAGAACCACACTTCAGCATTTCTTAATCTTGTTTTGAAAGGTGTCAAGGCACAAGACAGAGTCTTGAGAGCTGAAAAGGCTGATGGCTAAAGATCCAAAAATATGTATGTAAAAAAATTATACAAAATGCAATGAGATATTGTGCAAAAACAAAAAGAAAAAAACAAACAAAAAAAAAAGCCTGAAAAAAACCACACCAAAATTTCCAGTGACAGCAACCAACACAGAATGTTGGCTATTCTGAAGAAAAAGAACCTGAGTTTAAAAACCTGACTCCCTTTCCCAGGTCCCAAAGCCAACCAGCGTCCAGAGACAGCTGTGTGAGGAAGACGGGGATCAAGAAACACAGACTGAGCGAGGGCACAGTAATTTCCAGAATTTTAGTTAAGAACTAAAGCGACGAGCTCTTCAGTTATTCCATCACTTTCTATCATGTGGCATTCAGGGATTCCTGGCAGCTCTCTGCTCCAAGCACTGCAGTATCCCTGCAATCAGGGCTCCAAAGGCTGTACTTTGCACTTCTCCTATTGACAGAAACATCCTTGCTGGCACAATACCTGAGATGGTTGGCTCCTTTACACAGCACACCACAGTTGTAATGAATAAAACAAGAGGAGGTTAATGATTCAATTTATTTAGGCACAAACCGATAGTTACAGAGGGAAAATATCGTGAGAACACATGCATGTTAAGAGCCAAATTCTGCTTTTCAGAGAGCGAGACTGTACAGCTCTCAAGCTGAGTACTGGGGCTTGCAGTGTCTGTATCATTGTTATTTACTCAATAGCAAATTAAAGCTTTACAGAACACAGAAAAAGCCACAGTCTGTTTCCTGAACAAGTTAAAATCTAATGCAAAAATGATACAGCAATATAAAAGTAATGGAGGCCTGCAGGGATCCTACAGGAGACCGAGGGAAGCAAGTTACATGGACATGTGGCAATGCACAAATCTTGGAAATCCTGCTACAATGGAGGTAATGAAAACTCCCTGCTCAGCCTCTATCCCAAGAACAAAAGGAATTTCAAAACCCACAGGGGCAACCAGAGTCACTTAAACACTGCCTCACAGAATTCCACCCATGGTGAGAGGCAGCCCCAAAGACAGACTGGGATTCAGGAGACCCTCGTTCAACTCCAGCGCCAACCACCAGCTGCCTTTTGGGGGTCCTGAAACAACTCAAATCCTCCACAGCTCCTTTCATTTTGGTTGATTTTACACCCATTTCCTTAGTACAGAAAGTTTTTCTCTCTTTCTACAGCTCTTTGTGAACGGGGTCTTAGTTTCTCTTGCCACTAGACACTGCCGTAGCACCTACAATCAGAAAACAGCAGCAATTTCCCATCACAATGTAAAGAAAAAACAAAAGAGCAGAGGTTATTCTGAGTTTCCCCTTGTTTAGCCTGTTTCAGAGGAGAGCACAGATTTTGGGAGGGGAAGTTTATTTTCTTTAAGTGAAAAGAAAAAAAATTATATGGATTACCTTGGATGAAGTTCGTTTCTTTCGACTTGACCATCTCTGTTCACGAGTCCCCATTATCATACCAAAGGGAAGCCAGGGAAAGGGAACGGATAAGGAGTAAAATGGGGAAAGTGTTTAGTAAAATAATTCAAACAGCAGCTTGTCAAATGAGTTAGGAAAGCCTATTACAAAGTAAGGCCTAGATCTACAACTCCATCTCCCTTCCCTGCCTTGTGGAACGTAACAATCAACAAACTCAAAATACCTGCATTGCACCAAAAAAAGAGGCAATAAAAAAAGTAACTGAGAATAAAAAGTGGAGGGACCCAGAGCCATTAGTAAGAAACATGGCTTATACTTTTGGTGCCATCTGGTTCTACAGTAAGCTAATTTAAAAAGGGAAAAAAAAAATCATCTTGCTGTTAAGTGCTAATGTGGACAGAGCTATTTCACTATTCTGACTCCATTGGAAATGGCTGAGCAATCTGCATTTGAAATATGAGGGCTTAAAACATTGTCTTTAAAAAAATTACAGTGTGCACTAGCTCTTCTATCATCTGCACTCTGAATGTTAACTAAGCACCCAAGAGTACCAAAAGCTGCTATTTAAACCAACAAGCTTTGTTCCACTGGCTAGGTACACTTTAGACCAGGCCTTCCTAAAAACCCTAGCATTCCTGAGGCTCTTCTGACTAAATTAACTTTTTTGGTAAAGTAACTTTACATCTTTGCTTCACCCCTTCCTGCAATCCTGCGACACATGCCAACAATGCTCTCTTGTACAAGTTAGAGGGGAGTTCACATTCCACATAAAAGCCATCTCACAATATAGATATATAAACACAACATTACTTTAAATATTGCCATTAGGCTTTTAAATAATCATATAGTGAGGTCAAAATAACTCTATCATTATCTTATTATTTATCAAGACTTTACAATTCTCAAAAAGGCATCTATTTGAACAATAAATAATGAACAGCAGATATCCCGCACTAGCTGCTTCTCATTTTGCTTTCCAAGCCCTTGAAACATTTATGTTTCTATAAATAATCCCATTCAAGCTGGAATTCCATACCTATAATTCAATAATGTGCTGTAAACAGCAACTTTCATACTCAACTCTGTGGAAAACTTGTAGAAATATTTTCTCTTAATATGTATTACAAATATTTAAAATCAGGTCTGTTTTTTAAGACAGTCAAAGTAACTGCCTGATCTTGGGTATTCTCCACCCCTTGCTGGCCAGGAGCAGGATTAGGTCACCAATATTTGTGTGCTTCACACTCTGTATAAAACACTAAGAGAAATCTCTAAAAATAGAAGCAAAAAAGCCACGTGCAGGACCTGAAATTTAAAAAAAACTATTAGCTTCTGTTATGGTGTTCCCAGTCTCTGCCCAGCTTCTCTGGGTTTCTAACATCACTAATCACCACATTTCTGCATCAGGAGCCAAGCTCAATTAACTCAGTGAAGAAACTGTCAGTGGGAAGATCAGGATTTTACAAGCAAGGTCCTCCTCTCAGCCCGGGTGCTCCTACACAGAGCAGGGGCACTTTAAGTCTTAACATCCAAGCTCAGATTTTAGATTCACATGGATAAGTTTTTTCATTGTTGTTAAAACTACAACAAGAAAAAAAAAGGAAATATAATAGCTTTTCTTCAACCTGCCCACTGCAGTGCTGGACACATGCCAAAGACAAAAGCATCCAACTACAAATGTCTATACAACTTCAACCCAGCTAAATATGGGGCTTTTTTTTAAAAAAAAAAGTTATGCTCTATCTCGATTTCAATATTGAGCCTCAGAGGATGAAAATAAAGGTGGCATTTCCCAGTAAATCAGATTATGCCAGCTCTTCTTTTCTCCCCCCTACAAATTCCAGCTATAAATTTGATTTCTTAAGCCACTTACATTTCTCTTGAAGTCTCCTTGCTTGACTGCTAGACTCAAGTTTAATACAATCACTCCCATGTCATCTTCTAAACTGTTGGGATCTTCCAGTTTTAAAACCTGTTCAGTAGTTCTACAAGCAAAAGAAAAAAAAAGAAAAAAAAATTGTGCATTTATTGACTCCAGTTAACTCGAGTTGATTATTAAAGGTCAGGCTGAGCTGTGCAAATTTCAGCTTCTTGTCTGAAACTCCCAATATTGAGTTTAAATGTTAAAATGCGAAATCTGGAGAGTTCCTTCTTGGTTCTGACAAAATACACCCCTCTTTTAATAATGCAGCACAGCGTTCCTATAGCACTGCTCATTACTCATAACTCTCCATATGCAGGTACACACTGAATTAAGTTACTACTACCTCCACTTCACAGGGAAGAGTGACCGGGAAACTCATCCAAGTGAATTTTTAATATTAATGGCTTGCATTTGACTGCAGACATATTTATTCTGCCTGCTTTTAATCCCCCTCCACAACTCTGTTCCCTTGCTGAAAACAGGAATGCTGGTATTTACCTGGTGGCACTATCTCATGGATAAATTAACGTTTCTAAAAATTCAGATACAACAGCCACGGGAGCTACAACGCGCCCCGCACAGGGAGCCCTCATTTTTCCCCAAAAAAGTAATCGCACAGCAAGGGAGTATAAAAGAAACAACTAAAACTTGAATTCCTGGCTTCCAGCTCCACATTGAGCCCAAGCAGCAGCAGCAGACAAAAGGCAGAGGGCTTGCCTCGGCACTAAATCAGGGCCAGATGCAGCTGCTGCAGGCAGGGATGGGTGTGGGGGGAGGCTGGAACAGGGGCGCTGGCAGCAGCCAGGCAAAACGCTCCCCAGCCCCACAGAAAGGCACCCCCAGCCCCGTGGGGCTGAGAACAGCTCCTAGCCTTCTCCCCCTCTTCCTCCATAAATCGTCCTGGTGTAGCTCTCCTTCAACAATGCTGCACACAGAAACTCTTGGTCCCAGAACTGGGCTCCGTGCAGGCTGGGTTTGAATCCAGTGCGTAACGCTGGACGAAAACGTGTGCGCAAGATTTATCTCGAGTGATTGCTCTTAAAATGTGCTCCCCTCTCTTCTATCAAAAAAAAAACGTTTTCACGAATAGACAAACTCCAAGCCAGAACAAAAAGCATTTCATTACTTCCCTCTGTTTCTCAATTACGCTGCATTAATGACCTTTAATTAAATAAACGGTTACCTATTGAGTTCAAGTTCAGTGAGTGCTACAGATGCCGAACCCATGAAGTCTGAAGAGGTTAAATCACGATCGTACACCTGGTGGCAAAATAAGACAAATATTTCCAATTTTCACATCATAAGCCAGTTTTATCCCAGGCGATGAAAGAACAGATATTTTAAGCCCTTTCAGTTCAATTTTGTATTTGAAAGATCAAAGCTTAGATATAATTCAGGGATCACTTTCCATCTCCCTGCTTTAATTTGTATTTTTAGCTAAATATTTAACCAGCATTTTGAAAGTATCTTCTTAATATTATGTAAACAGAGACATGTGTGCTGCTATGGATTGTGCCTGCTCCTTTATACTCCACACGACAGCATAATGAAACGCTGCAGAAAAATCAGGTACTTCTGCTTACAGATGTTTTAGCAATTAGTGCTCACAACTGGTAGCTTGAGGTTCTGGTAACTGTAACGTTACTCATAACCAGAAAAGGCTTTGCTACTTGTCACGGCTGCATCCCAGGTAATAATTCTGCGCAGCCCAGCCAAATTACACTCCTAAAACGTGCTGCTGAAACCACTCTTGGTTTCCCTGAGTTCGCACAAGCACGGGGGAGAGAGAGAGAGAGAGAGCACAGAACGCAGCTCCAAGGCTTTAAGCAGATCCAGTCAAGGAGTTTTACTTCAAACTTGGGTTTTTGCAGACGGAAAGCAAAACATGCAAGTAAAATCTGGGAAAGACATACGTGCGTTTTAATTTGAAATTGCTGAAGCTCTTAAACCGGATTGTGTTTTATGCCATGCTGCTACAGAGAATAAAAATCAGTATGTTTCTAAAGTTGAAAATAATTGCTTAAAAAAATATTGGCCTGTCTTTCAAAAATGTGAGACCAAAACTTACCTTGATCCAGAGTTTTTGATCGAGGGTCTGTATGGGCAGCACAACAGTTTCATCCCAAACTGGGTTGAGGTTCTTGTAGACTACCTTACTTTTGTAGAGGGTTTTCCCATTCAGTTTAAACTTCACATACGGGTCACTTGTACCTGTGATAATTAATTTAAAAATAAATTATCATGGCCCTATGCAACTCCACAACCTTAAATTATATTTTCATTGAATAATGAAAAACAATCAATGGTAATTACCTATTTTATACACATGCATATACCTAATTACCTATATAAAAATTGCTAATTCATACAGGAAATTTATAGACAGAACCAGAATGTTGTCTGAAAGCAGGCAACAAAAAAAAATCTTCGTCGTTTGCTTGATCTCTGTTGTTTTATTCTTAAAGAATAATTGTTGTTTAACAACTCTGTTAAAATTTTAATTTGGTAAAAGAGCAAACAGAAGCAGCATTGAAGCACTATTTACAGGCCAACTAACAACACAGTGGAAGAGAGAAAATGCGATCCTGTGACTGTGAATATATTCAAAGGACCAAAACTCCAAAGCATCGTAACTGGGATAGGAGCTCCAAGGAAACCAGTAACAATAGCTAAAGTACCCGTCAGGATTTCATCACTGGTGTCACTTTGCCAATTTACTTAAAACCCAATTTGAGGTTTCAGTGAAAAAATACCAACGTTATTCATCAGCTCAGGATAAAAACCACACAGACAACAGACTCTGTGAAACAAGCACTATCCAGGTAACACGTTTTTGAATCCAAGTGGCACAATTTGCCATGGCAATAATGTCCCGTGTTTTTATGGAGCAGATGTCCATGGACAGAGCATGAGGCTCGTGCCACTCGGCAGCAATAGAAAGACTTGCATCTGTCAAAGGAAAACAGAAGGAATCAACTTTTTATTATTGTTATTAAACCAGTGGCATCTGCACTAACACCAACCACCGTGCAGGACACCAGATAAGAAGGGGAACACGGTACAGGGAGGATTTAACTAGATGATGGTTGATTTAGTTACTCATACAGAGTTTGCAAAAAAAAAAAAATCCTCACAAGCTGCAAATAAGGGGGAAAAATATCAAACTGAGATGTAGCAGCATCTACAATTAACTAGCCTAGGTGCCGTTCACCTGTGATATCCAGGATTTTCTGTATTGGGCATCATATTTGGAATTAAACTTCCCACCTAACAGTTCAGTTTCACTAGAAGGGTAACAGCTAAGGTGATGGTCCTAGCTGCCCCCCAGCCTGCAGCAAGGGCTGCTAGTGGAAAAGACTGATTTCTACAGCAGATGTCAGAGTCAGAAATAATCTGAACCTGTCCTCCCTGGCTCCCACTGAGATACTGGCCAACAAACATATGGCAGTCCAGGATAACCCAGCCTAAGAGCAGTACTCGGTCTTGCCAATGATTTGGTGCACCTGTGAGGATGTGAAAAATCCATATTTAAACATTCAAAGCTCTGATCAGTGTTATGTGAAGACAGACTTGAGAAAAAACAATTATGTGTAAGCATCTATTTGGAATTACATAGCACTGTAAAGAACTGTGCTCCTGGGAGACAGATGTATTTCAAAGAATTATAGAAAGTTTTTTCCTGCTTTAATTTCAAAAGGGAAGAGTTGTAGAACCTGGTCCGCTCTGCACATAAAGTGTGTTTCACTCATGGAATGAAAGTATCAGTTGGTTTTCAAATACTGTCTGCAGCTGATCCTTTTCCTGAATAATAATTGTTGAAAAAAACCACCTTTTTTTGTGAAAAAGAATAAAAAAAGCTGCAGACTTCTTAAATAGAATTTTCTTTTTCTTCTCCTCCAAGAGAGAATAATAAAGGCCTGATACAAAGCCAGGAAAGTCGGAGGGCAGCTTCTCATTGTTCCCAGTGGGTTAGGACTAAACCTTTCCTTAAAAATTTCTCAGAACTATGATTATACTCTTATACAAAGCATCCAGCTTAAAACCAGCACAATTTCCAGGAGTGGGAACACACAGATAGATCATAGCCCCACAGTGTGGGGGGCAGCAGTCCTCAAAAGATGCAGAATTAAGAAATAACAGCACCAAGCTCTTTGGTGTCGCTTCAAAAAGATTTAAAATGACAAAAATAAAAGGCAAAAAATCCCCTGACTTTTATTTACAGGGTAAGCTGGACGAAGCTGCATAATTAAAAATAAGAGTAATAATTATGTCCACAACCTATTCTGTGCATGAAATAGCAACTGGCCAAGACAAGGAAAGCAAGTGATGAAATGAAAGCACGAAGAGGCGATGGAGGCAGGTGGTCTATGGCCATAACTCATCTGCTTTTGGCACAGAAAACCCATGAAAAAGGGCAAAACCTGAAAAGAGAGAGAAAAATAGGAGATACAGAATAAAAGCAAACAGCCAGCAAGTTCAATACCCACAAGCAGAAAACTCCAAGCCCTTTCTCTGAGGATGGGAAGCAGGAAGACTATAGCTAAGTAAGCATCTCAATTGCATTATTGCTCTGAAAAGCTTTCCAGGTTGTTATACAGTAAAGGAAAATAAAAGGGGGTGGGGGAGGGAAGGGCTGCCCAGCACTGCTCACGCGACCCAGGCTTTAGTGATCATTCTATTTATTTTTAATAAACTCTTCCTTTAAATTTACACATATTTATATATAGAAACACACATACGTGTATAAAAGGAATATATAAAAAAGGAATAGATATAAAAGGAATATATGTATAAGGAATATATAGAAAAGGAATATATAGAAAAGGAATATATAGAAAGGGAATATACATTTTGTTTATATAAAAATATATAGCGTACATTAAAAAAAAAAAACCAAAACCATGAAGGGGTGGGGGGGAAGCTATAATAAAAAAGAGGCCTTTAATTAAATAAGATTGCCACTCTGGGATCAGGCCTTAATGCTTGTCAGCTTACTCTCAAAATAAACATCTCAAAGCGGGGCCTCAGCGGTGTCACTTACTCCAGCAAGGCAGCCTGGGTAATCCCTCGCTATCTTGACAGCTCCATAATGTTCCAGCGGCTTCACGGGTGAGCGGCGGCACCCGCGCCGCGGAAAATATTAATGCCGCGAATTAATGGCGAGAGGAGGGGGACAGGCAGCTTACAAAAGCCAAACAAGGGAAAGGTGTCAAGTTAGCACCGGTGTTAATTGTGAGGGAAAATAATTGCGGTGGGCCGGGGTTGGGGGGGTCCTGCGGCGCTCGCCTGTCGGGGCTGTCACGGGGGTGACATCTCAACTAGGCCGGCGGAGGGGAGCGTGGCTGCCGCGTCCTACAAACGACGGGGATGGCACCTCCGTGCCACCCAGCAGCTGGGCTGTCACCTCGGTGTGGGGACACCTGGAGGGTGCTGGTGGTCGCTGGGGTGAAGCTGGGCTGGGCAGCGGTGAAATGCCAGGGAGGGACGCGGCGCCACAGCGCCCGAGGCCTGGCCCGAGTCGCGCCCAAGATGCTGCTCCCTGCTCGCCGTGTCTGGTTCTGGTTTCCCTTTAAGACATCCCAGATTGCATCCAGGTGACCAAAAGAGTTGACAGGGAGTGAGAAATAAGCCAGGTGGGCAAGCCTCTTGTGATGGGATGAACAGCACAGACTGCAAATTACTGACTGCATTTGAATTCAGGGCTTGAAGCCTTCTGGATTCGAGCTCAGAAAGACGTCTGGGTCTATTAAAAGCTATTTATTAGAGACAATCTACAATCTAGGCAGAAAAACATAACTTTTTTTGAAAAGAGCCTGGTGATATTAGAGATGAACCCATTTAACAAAAGGATTTTTGTTTATAATCTTCTTTTAACTGTGACAGAAATGGATAATTTTCTGAAGAAGCCAGACCAATTAAAAAAAAGAAAAAGCTTTTTAGCATCCATTTCCTGCTGAAGGAAACTGAATCAACAACTTTTAAGCACGTGCAGGCAGGCTCTTCTGAAAACAAGGTCTCACTCACATCAGCTGTAGCAGTATCAACAGGGGAATGGATAATTATTAAAGTCAGTTGATAATTTTATCCCCAAAAAAATGTTTCTCTGGTGGGAAAAGCAAGGTGGTTTGAGGTTAATTTGAATATTATGCAGTGAGACAACTACGTTCCCACTCAATAAAATATATGGACAAAAAAATACATAAAACCCAAGGTAATCTACTGCTCAGCCTAAAAGCTAACAAAATAAGAGTAAAAAGAGAGGTTGACCTCTTAAAAAAAAAACCAAAAAACCAAAAAAACCCCAAAACATTCAATCATCTAGGCCTCTTTCCCCATGAGAGAAAGAACATTCATCTCGACAGCGATGCTCCCTGGAATTCTTTTGCATAATACCAATTTCACTTCTATTTTCTTCCACCAACACTAAAAAGCAATGAGTGCAGGCAGACCAGACATCATCTGAAACCTGAGAAAGCTTCAGTGAGCAAAAGGTTGCTGAGACAGAGCAGCAGGAGAGGGTTTAGTAGCCCAAGAAACTGTTAATGGTGTTTTAAAATGGATACTGCTGCCCTCTAGCAGCTACCGAGAGATGGATCACATCCACTGCTTCAGAATGTGGAAAAAAATAACCCAACACAGAAGACCCAATATAATTTCAAGCCACACACTATTTTATAGGAGCAAACTTACTGGAAATGTAGCATATGAAACAAGTCTCGTTCCATAAATAAAGAAATAAATAAAAATGACCCCCAAATTGCCTTAAAATCCTGAAAAAAAAAATCAAAGAGCAGCGTGAAACATAACTTAGACCATCTTAAGTTTTGGTTAAAAAACTAAATTTTAATCTGAAGGAGGAAATTAAGGATTTATTTTATATGCATGTAAAGAATGAATATCTGAAAATCTTCCTAGAAATAGAATTACTGGAGTTATTTACGACAAGGAGTAAAAGACATTCTAAAATGGAACACACATTTTTCTTTTTAAGTGGAAAACCACTACATCCTTGTAGTGAAACAGCCAAGATCAAGGCTTAGAGGGGAAATCAGAAAAAAAAAAAAGTATTTTGCTGGCAGGAAATTCAGGTGATTCTGAAAAGTTTTGTGCCCAGCTAGTTTTACGCGGCCAGATGGAAATGAAACATTGCTTGGAAACAAGCAGCCCCAATAGGTTCCAGGGGAAAATAAAACCAACCAGAAAAAAAAATACACACAAACCTAAAAAAACACCACCACAAAAAAACCCAATAAACTGAAAAGACCAGAGAAGTGTGAAGAAAGTGTGCAAACCCACAGTTGATGCGAGGATGAAGGAGGGGGAAAGTGCCTGAACTTAACATTAAGAGAATGAAAGATGCAGATATAGCACTTTGTATTCACAACACTTCGGGACCACTGAAAAACGTAAAGGAACTGAAAGAAACCTACCAAAACACCACATGACATACATTAGGGACATGTGACATAAATAACAGAATTGTCTTTGGTAAGAATTAGTCCAACTTAACACTGCTTCAGGAACTGGCAGAAGATACCTCTGGAGCTTTCTCTTCTCCGTGCTAAACAACCCCAACTCAGCCTTGTTTCTTGTATTCTGAATCTTCAGCCTAATAAAATCTCCCTACAGGGGTCCCAGAAAGATGCAGTGTGAGCTCTTAATGCATGTGTCCCCCAAGAAGCAGTTCTAACAACTGATGGAGCTGGAACAGTTTAAGAAACCTGTTTCCTAAACTACAATTCCAACACAAGCAGAGTCACAGGGTGTTCTCTGGGCCCAAACATTCCCTCCCTATGCTGCCGTTCTTACATTTCCTAATTTAACATTACAAAGATGGGAAGACACGTAAACTGCTTTTGTTTGAACTCCTCCAGAGACATAAATTGCTTTGGTTTGAACTCCTCCTGTTTTCCTGAGGTTCCTATCACAGTGCATTCCTTTCCCACAGCCACTGCAGGCAGGATGCTCAGAGGGATCCCTGTGCACGAGGGCCAAGGTTCAGGCACACACATTGCATTTCCAGAAACTGGGCTTGGTACAGACAGACACTCTCAGCACAAGCCCTTGTTCACAGACCCACATGGCATCCAGAAAACATCCAAATAACTGCTCAGCACCATTCAAATTCTCAGCAGTTGTAAATTAGCCATGATTACGCCTTTCAAAAAGAAGTGCGAAAAGTTGCCTAATACATCACAATAATTAATAAATCTGAAGGCCTAATGATCTAATTGCAGATACCCTGAAAACAGAGAAAGTCTAAATTAATCAGCGTGTTTGCAGAGAGCGATTCAGCCTAATTGCTTTGAGCATTTGCTTTCCAAACAATTACTTGCTCTAAGCTGACAAATACCCAGCACAGCACACGCACATCCCTTCCTCTGGCACTCTGGTATCAGCACAGACACAGGCAGTCCACAAAATACCCTGAGCTGGCAAAACCCACCAGGATCACCGAGATCTAACTTCTGGATAGCCCAGAGCGATGAGTGGTGGGTTCCTGGAGGTCCTCTCCTGCTGAATGTTAAAAGTGTGTGTCATTCTATAACCTTTCTTTCCTTTTATTTTGTCCTCAGAAGGCTGAGTTTTGGCACAGCTCACAGGGAGCCCTCCAGGACCCTCTGGGGGCTATGAGATGTGAGAGCAGAGGATGATGTGCTATGGGCAGGGAAATCAGGGTGCACCCATTGGGTCGTTGCATCTTCTGTACTACTGCACCTCCCCTTGCTCCCTTTGCACATTCAGCTGCCACTATCATGACAGGAAAGAAAGGAGAGGAAAACCCAAGTGCAGCAACAGGAAACAAATGAAACCTCAAAGAAAGAAACAGAGATGGGGCACAAAAGTCCTGTAAAAAAGATCTACAAAGCACAAAACCAGGTAGAAAAGAGACACACACTAAGTTCAGGCTGGCACAATGTGGTTAAAGGGGGGAAAAAAAGAAAAAAGACACCAACCACAGCCACTCATCAGCTGACATCACATCCAAGAACTGTGTCTCTTGAAACCACACTGTTTAACAGATGAAAAATAAACTTTAAAAGCACAGGATTTGGAAATGGGAGGGGGCTTCTCACCCTCACAGGCACTCAAAACCCAGTTTCTGTTTATTCTTAGAGCAGCAGAGCTGGCTGTGTCACCTGCAGGAAGGCAGCCCTTCCTTATGGCTGTGGCATCCCTTTGCTCACTGCTGTGGAAAGGTGACTTTACAGGAGCAGTGCGCACAGTCAGAGCATCCCAGGGCCAAAAGGGAGCAGGACCTTTGAGATTTCTTTAGGTTGACTCCAACAACCATGAGGCATCACCCTGCCCTGTGAAGGTGAACCAGCAGGTAGAAATGGGCTCCAGCTTCTCCCTGCTCAAAGCATGAAGCTGAGCTTCACAAAACAAGGGTCAACAAGGCCACAAAAACCACTAAAGGTGAGACAAGATGCCAACATTTAGAACACCAGTGATTTTCTTAAAGCCATATGAGATACAGAGTAATCATCTCTCTTTTCTGCCAAGCTGCTGCAGTCCTCCATAGATTTTTTTAATCAATAAAATACATTTCTGCTTTCTTACTACCTGCAGTATTAAAACTACATAGACACAAACTCCTTGCCATTGCTGAAACACACCTAGTAACAGTAATACTATAAAAAAATACATAAAAATCTAACTTCTGGTGCTGTGTATATACACACAGAGACCTATAACCTTCTGTGTTTGGTTCGTCCCCTAAAAGAACCATAAATGTAGGACCCATGTGCTGCCTAACACTGGCCCCAAAGGTGCACACAGGTAAACATGTCAAATTTACCATCTGCTTAGGCAGTTTCTAATGCATGACGGGGTAACACTGTAAGCAAGTAAATCAGACTCCAAGCAAGCTGGTGACCAACAGGCAACACCTCTCTCATCCTGCATCCCTAGAGAGAGAACTAGTTTTGACCCCAAAAAAGGCAATTTTCACCAGAATGTGCTCTAGCGGCACTTGGATTCCTTGGCTGGGGCACATATATTGGGTGTTGCTGTACAGAGACTTTTTCCTTCACTTACACATCAAAAAATAGATAAAAGAGGAGAAGAAAACACTGAAACTCTGATTTATTTTTCTTTTCTGCATCATTGTGCAATTTAGAGAAAGCACATGCGTCTGAACCAGTCTCCTGGGCTGATGCACCCTCTCTACAGACAGCAGTACAAGGAGAGGAGATGCAGAAAGTCAGGGACTGGAGAGACACAAGAGACAGATAAAAAGCAATGCAAGAAGCAAAAAGTGAAGAGAAAAATAGGAAAGAGCAGATGTTAACTGGATTAATACCATGAAGAAGAAAGAAAACCTAATAAAAGTCTGGTAAAGTTAAGGAGGAATTTATATCACACCAAAGGGAACATATCCAGGAAAGAGCAGTACATAGTGAGGCAAAGAGTATGAAAAAAATACTGGGAAAGTTGGAAAAAAGTGAAGTCATGGTGGTCTTACAGCCTGCAGTTCTAAGTAGATCTCCTACTCACCTTTACTCACAGCCAAGCAAAATTATTTCCTAATTAATAACTGTTAGGCATATAATGAGTAAATTTAGGGAGAAACCTATGAATTTGCTGAGTAGTGCCAGGATTTTTCAGCAACAGCTGTTTCCAATGGCAGAAATATTTCTCCTTGGTCACACACGTTAGATTTATTTTTACATACATGCACAGATAAATATTTCTTACATTGGGACGGAACAGAGGCAGAAACAGACTGAACATAAGTACAAGAGACTTTACTCAGCTGCCAGGAGAGGGCATCACCCACCCACACTGCAGCCCCTAAGCCTGAGCTATTTAAACTGTGGTAAAATAGAATTAAGGGGGAAAGTGCAAACATGAGAAGATGGCAGGACACCACACTTAAATACCATTTCCTTTAAGTAGATGAAGAAATTCCCCCTAAAAATGTAAACTGTTGGGTATGATGACTGCTTTGAGGCTTTTTTTCAGGTAAATCGCTGATCACATAATAACTGAAAATTAAAATTTAGGAAAAATGACACAACTTACATTAAATCTTATTTAGACTAAAGATTCTGGCCTAAACTCTTCAGTCTGTGGTACTCTTCACTCGGTCTGCAGTGAATATTTTGCTATTTAATGTGCAGAGCACTCCACGCAGAATTTGGGGTTAGTTTCCGTTAATGACTGCAAGGTATGACACTTAATTTGAATAAAAACAGGAGCAGCAATGTCCTGCCTAAACACTCCGACTCTGCACCACTCCCACCCAACCAGAGCAATTCTGAAGTTGCTCACACCAGGCGGACCAGAGGAGGATTCAAAACACAGGACCAGCAATTCATCTTTCACAGAATAACCTAAGCTGGAAAAGATCCCCAAGGATCATTGAGGATTTACCCACTGGAGAGCTCTGGCACCTCTTTCCATACAGAAGAAGGTCTGAGCCCTCTCCAGCTGTGCCAGGCAGCACTGCTGGGTTAGTTCTAGGGTTTGCTGCTCCCAAAATGTGAATGAGGATGATTTGGCCTTCAGCCCAAGCAGAGTCTGACTCACAGGACACGCAGGCTACAGAGGTGTTCCTAAATTCAAATTATTCAGAGCACGCTGGTACATCCCAGCACAGCAGCTCTCACCAGCACCGGGGCGGGGGGAGAGGAGGGAAGTCACACACTCCCAGCCCACAAGTTATCTCTGAGGTTTTCTCACACTGGAGAGATGAGCAGAGCTGACAAGCTCCCACTTTCAAAGGCACGTTGAGAAAACCCAGTGGTTGTAGGTCAAGCCCCAGCATCACACAAAGATGTCACATAACCAGAGTGACAGCAGAGGCCTATGAAGATGGGCATCAGCAGAATGTGTTGTTTTTTTCTGAGGAGCCACCACTGCAGCATGGTGGTGACTGATGAATAATCATTAAGTCGATGTTCTCTTCCCTCCTGCTGCCTGTGCAATAAAAAGCAGCAGTTTTACTGAAGGAAGCATCACCTCACATACTCGGTTTACTAAATGATAGGTCATTTGCCACAAAGCAACAGAGATTCATCAAAAGGGATTTTTTTCCCCCTTATGTTGTTTCACTATGCTGTCCAATGCTTCACTAAGACAAGCATTTGCTTTCTTACACAACAAAACACAGCCTAGAGCAAAGTATGCTCTGTCTTCTCTAGAAATACTACTCTGCTGGAATTGCTCATTTCTAGCATCTTTTTCATAGGAGCAATTGGATGTGTCCTGGCTTGTGCAGCCTGCTAGTAAAATCTGATGAATGCTACACTGTTAGGAAACACAGGCTTCTGTATAACCAGTAAAGATGTTAGTCTAAGTACTCATTCAATCCTTCCAAAAACTGGTAGGAAAAACAAGCATACACTTGACCAAAAGTTACTGTTTTGTGAAGCCGTGAAAAACCAGCATGGAAAAAGTTAACTGAGTTAACTGAGATACCAGATAACAGAAACCCAATGAGCAGCCAATGTGAGAACATTTCTACATCAGACAGGTCCCTCCAGGTGCAAACCTTCACAGGCCTTTAGGCTGTGCAAGCTTATTTTGTTTAAAGTGGAATGAATAAACCCCATGGCTTCACCTCAAAAGAAGGTGCTCAGACACTGTGCCTGACAAAAGCACCAGAACCGCTTCCACACGCAGAAAAAAAAAAATAAATCAAGATTGGACGTATGGAAGAGCTCTCTGACAGGTTCAGATCAAAGGTCCAGAAACAGCTGCTGCTGCAGGGTCCTACAACCTGCAAAGAACCTCTCCCAGGACAGCTCTTCCCTCCACAGCAGGTGACTGGCTGCTTATAGGAATTTTCACTCCCTCTTTCAACATCCTGAAGAAAAGCCAGGCTAACAGCAGGCATTTTCACATAGTTCTTCCAGGAATTCCCCAAATATTTTAGAATTTATTTGATACGTCACCTGGGGTGGGTTTTGGGTTTTCAGCATGTTGTCATTGTTCAGTCATATCCCAGATTAGAGAGGATTGTTGGCTTACAGCCCTGCTCCTGTGGTTTCCCTTTTATTAACATCTTTGCAGATAACCCCAAAAGCATTCCTCAGAGCAGCTCCATCATTTAATAAAGCTCCAAATAGTCTTTGGTTTGTTGGTTTTTTTTTTAAGCTCAAATATAATTTCTTGCAGTTCCTGAATAGGTACAGGTACTAAGGGCAGCCAAGAAGGAGCTTTGCAGCTGCACAATCAGGCAGGAGGAGCAGCAAGCAGAGGGCAGCTCCCTCCCCTGTGTATCCAAGGTGGATAAACCCAATCTCTGAGTGCTCTGACCCGGAGGAGAGACACAACTCCATGACTTGTTGCACTGCAGGTAAGCAGCCAGCTTGCTGCCAAGCTGAGATCAGGGAAAGGACAGCTGTGTGAATTCTAAAGGGAGCCAGAGGAAAGGTGGAGCTCACCACATCGATCCCTGATAACCAGGTTCCGGCCTTCCTTCAGGTGGATGGTCAGCAGGTAGGCAAAGGGGCTGGGCAGGTCACTCAGGCAGTCATTTGCTTCCTCCAGAGCCTGAAGAGAACAAAGGAATCAGTCACACACCTCTGGAAGCAGATCATAAATGAGGCAGGTGTGCTCTCAGTGTTGCAGAGACAAAGTCCTGCTCTTTCCTCAGGGCAATCTTTCACAGAAAGGAAAAAAAAAAAAGGGAGAAAAGAAAAAAATATTTATTTCCCAGGCTTTACTTCACTTTGCAAGTAGCTAAGTATCAGCATCAAGTATGTTCAGCAAAGGAAGGGTTTTACCTGAAAGTGAGTGGAAATATAACAATCACAAATGCACAGGTTTTCCAAATCCTATCAGCTTATCAGCATATTTTTTTTTCTAGCTGTTTCTTGTGTGTTCATAGCTTTTCTCAAGTCGGAAGAGACCCCTAAAGAACAAGTCCTTTGCACTCATGGGATAGCCTCACGAGGAAGAACATGTTTCACACGGATAATGAGACGAGAGGACAGCATTTCTTCATGCATTTCCAAAGGAGAGAAGCCCAGTGGCAGGCAGTGCTGGTTGTGGGGCTTAGCAGAAACAAACTTGAGAGGATTTTTCCTTATCACATTTGCTCTTACACAGCTCAGCATCATCCTCCAGCTGGAACACACAGTGAAAACAGCTCTGGACAGCACTTGAGAGGTTATCAGAGGGCAAAGGTAGAGAAGTTCACCCACAAGGTAAACATGCTTTACATGAGAATAACACGTCAGAACTGCCAATGCCTTTTCACACTGCCCTAAAACCGATTTTGGTGTCTGTCAAAGCCTACAGCTGTGTTATTTGCTGTATTCACTTTAATCCAGTTTGTTCCTACACTGTTATTTGAGTATTTATGCTAATGCTTTCATCAGTTACCAGGACAATATAGATATTATAGAGTACTTCAAAAAAATCCAGAACGTTTGGGTCTATTCAAAACATTAGCAACTATTTTGAACTACTAAAAACCCAAACAACAAAAACACAAGACCATCACTAAACAAACAAATCCCCCACAAACCAAAAGAAAGCCAAAAAACAAACAAACAAAAACCTACCACACCTAGAGATTTTCCAAACACTGGGCAAATCTCTAGATTACTTCTTCACCTGGTGAGTTTTTAAATTTGAAAGAAGCAAAGAATCTAAGGCTAAAATAAATTGTGCTGCTGCTAAAGTTTCAAAATGACAGGACTTACCATTTGGTCATCAAAATTTTGAGATGATAGCGAAGAGTCAAAATCCATTTCTCCACATGGGTACTATAAAACAAAACATACAATGAATTAGACAACAGGAAAGAAAATGCCCCTTATGTCAGTATCAGTAATTTCAGTAAGAAATTACTCATACATATATGTAATGAGTGAAATGCTCTTACTTATGCATACAGATAATTTAAATATGTATTTCTTTTTCCTGTTTTACAGTAACTGCACTTAGTCTCTTGAGTTTAATCCAGGAAAATAAGTGCCTGCTCCCTGCTAAGAATAAATTTCTTCTTCTCCTCCCCAGCACTTCATGCTGAAAGTTCTTATCACAAACTCTCCTGATGTCTGAAGGTTGTTTTGTCTGGAGGCTGGCTGCTCTCACTTGACCACAACTTCTCCTTCACCATCCAAACACCAACTTCCACTTTAAGGTTTTTTAAATAGTGTTTTTACTTGGATTGGTGTTTAGGGGTTTTTTTTGTTTGTTTGTTTTTGTGGGTTTTTTGTTTGGTTTGAATTAAAAAAAAAAAAATGCTCAGGGGAAAAGTTAAAAAGAAATGGTCAAAGGGAAAGGTGCCCTGGTTTTGATAGAGTTAATTTTCTTCCTAACCGTTGGTACAGTGTTCTGTTTTGGGTTTAGGGAGAGAACAATGTTGATTACACACTGATGTTTTCAGTTGTTCCTGGACAGGGACTGTCCCACAGCTCGGAACTGGCTGGGTATCAGTCAGCAGGTGATAAACAATTGCACTGTGCAGCACTTGTTTTGAATATTTTAACAGTTATATCATTTTTATTAAAATATTCATTTTT
>VZTN01016960.1:177323-208744 GCA_013400515.1 Erpornis zantholeuca | reverse complement strand
TTTGAACTCAAAGGATAAAATGGGAGGCAGAGATAGGCTTTTTGCTGGTTTTCTTGATGTGGTGTGGTTTACATAGTGGGAAAACCCAAAAAAACAACTTAGGCATCATCTTCTGAATATAAAGGTGGTAGCAGAAATATCAGTAAGTAAAATGGTATTCCATTGTGGTTTAAAACTTGTTACTGTGTTTTTTCATCTAGAACTGTTTGTAGTCACCACTTGCATGACAAGCCATGAAAATTAATTTTTTATGTAAGGTCCTCTCAAAGAATTTTGGTGGGAATTCCTTTTCTTATGACAGAGTTAAAAACTTGAAGTGCTGTTTACATGCAAGTTGCAGTGTAGTAAATGGCAGCCTATGGTTCTAACTTCTGTTCTTGTTAATGTGTATATTGAAGCTAAAAAATGTTGGCTTTTATGTTCCTCCCCCCTCCAGTTCTCCTGAACAATTGGAAAATAAGATTGAACTACATTTTCCTCAAGTTTGATGCTGGCATTAGTGTGCAGAATTTCTTTAACTGGTGAAAGAAGGAGGCCTGGAAAAAGGTTTCCTTGCAGCTAATAGTTCCATGTGTTCCTTCTATCCCTGTCCTAGGAGAAATAAAAACTCCCATTGGAATGCCATGATCAGCTCTGCAAAACTCCTGTGTCATTCCTGTAGAACAGAATTAGACTTCTTTTCTAGTTTGCCCATTTGAGAAGCTGCACACTAACCAGTTTAACTGTATGGTTGATTTTTTTTTTTTTTTGATTCCCAGTTCATACCATTTGTGCTAGTAAAATCTGCATGAATAGTCTGTAGCTCTGCTAAGTAATATTCTCAGCCACAGTGTGCTCACAGTTTAGGTCTTGATGGCTCTTGTTGTTTGGGTTTTTTTTTTTCAGAGTATCAGTTTGAGTAAGTACACAGTTAACATCTTGATTAATCTGTAGGAGAAACCAGCATTCAAAAACTTTTGTGTTATTTTGGGGATGCCACTTGCCTTTTAAAATTATATGTATATGCTTGTCCTCTGTGTTTGTCCTGGATGACTTTATTTAAGGCTTGAAGGGACTGGTGTATTTATAGGAGGTAGCTACAATGACTGTGGCTTTCTAAGCATGTTCATGTTGTGACAAGGCACAGAAGAATAATTACAGCATTTGCTAATTTCTGTCTTCTGCATTTGTTCTCTACCCATTTATGTGTAATTCTTTTGAAACAAATAATTTGTATTACAGTCATTGTCTTGTAAAGACATTAAGTAAATGGGAACTCATTGGTGTAAGTTACCCTGTGACTTTGTATTATCAAAGTTTCATTGAGTACTCTGGGGGGTTGTGTTGAACAAGCTCAGTATCCCTTAAACCCTTGCAAATCAGGTCTGTACTCTGCAATGTGAGGACCACCAAGGTGAAGAAATATAAAAGTAGTGAGCAAATGTCTCTCAAATTAATTCCAGGAAAATAACTAAATGTTAGCTGTAAGATAAATCTAATTTTAGAACAAGATCTATGGTTTTTTGTATGATAGAATAGTCCTGTGCTTTTGTGGAAGGTTTCTTCCAGGGTTTGCAGGAGACAGACTGACTCTTTGAATTGAACTCCCTCTATGGTTTGGCTGTAAGTTGTGTTCTGCTGATAACAGCATCTGTACTCTTTGGGGGCTTCTAAGATTGAAGGTTTGAAATACAAGGCTACCAGCAGTTTTTACAAGAGGATAGCTCATGTTGCCACAAAAAGTAAAGTGAATGTAGTAGTTGGACAGCATAAGCTCTAGGCTAACAGTGTTTATTTTTTATCTTTCAGAGTACTCAAGGACCCAATTCTGTAGCAGATTTTTCTGCAATTAAAGAACTTGATACATTAAACAATGAAATTGTGGACCTGCAGAGGTATGTAAAGGAGGAATGGCCAGAGGTGCCTTGGATTCAGTTGTGCTCTTCACCGTTTTTTAAAAAAACAATTCAGCTTATAAGAGAAAAGCAAGTGGTAATAGTCTGCTTTGCTAAATAAAGGGTTAGCATATCTGTGGTACTGTGTGACAGCTCTGCTCTCCGTTCACTCACATGAGTGCACTTAATGAAGGGTCTGTCCCTTGTGTCTCCAGCGTGTGTTTTGGAGAGCTGTGTATCTCAGCATCCTGAGATGAAAATATTCTACATTGTTCATCTTTATTGGCAGATGTGAATGGAGCAAATCTTTAGGATGCTGGAACCATGTATAAATGGGTGTTAGTCCTGTTTTGTTTGTAGAGGGCATTCTAAGGACTTGTTTCTGGTGGTAGTAAGGAAGTGAGATGGAAAGGGTCAGTAAGTATGCAGGATAAGGAGAGGGAAGATGACTGTGCATGGACCTGTGCTAGGGTTTTGGTGGTGGTAAAGATGGGGATGCTTTTCTTCTGTGTAGTAAATAAACTGCCTGACTGAGAAAATTTGTTTTGATGTCTGCAGACCCTTGGATTCCATTAATTATTTCTAAGGTAATTAAGATGATTTCAAGTGACTAAGAAAATCAGATTCATATATTTTCTATAGTCTTGGTCGTGCTCCTGAGACAGCAAGTATTTTTCTTCAGTGTTTTTCTTGTTACTATCATAAATCTGCTGAAAATTCTATCAAGAACAGTAAATTCTCAGATTTTTTAAGTGAGGGTGCTTTGTCATGATGAAATCTGCCTCTCTAATTCATGTCACTTGCGGGAATGATTTAACTTGGCAGTGTGTCAGAGCACAGTCTGTTTCCCAAATCCATAAATATTTTTTCACTTCACTTGCTTTTTCTCTCTTACTACTCCCACTGCCTCCTTACTTCTCCCTGTTCTGCCTCTGCTGTTCTTTAGGTTTATCTTCCAGTTTTGGACACTCACATTTATTAACCTGAAATACAATTTTCAACTGTGTATGTTTTCTGCTAGTATCTTAGAGGGAAGTAAATTGTTGGCTGGCATGAAGTTTTAGATGAAGTTGGTTTTCAGTAGGTGGGCTTGCAGCCTAACTTGCAAGCCAAGCTGTTTGAGTCTTGCATTCTTTTCTTACTGTGATGTGTGAAGGAACCATGGCCTTTGAAAAGTCACTGCTACTGTTTTTTCAGGGGCAAATATACATTGACAATTATTTTAAATTGAATGATACTATAATTGTTGAAGACAGGATAGGGCAACTATTAGTTGTGTATTTGTTTTTAGAAAGGGGAAATTTACTTTGATATGATTTAGAGGTTCAGAATAGAATGGGATTAACAATGTGCTAAATGTAGGAAACTTCATTTTTGGCGAATCCACATTTCTATTACAATTGGTGAAGTACACTTTCAGACTTAATAGTTGTCATATAAAAATGTAATTTAAACTGAAGTTATTTTTGTTCATTATTAAACAAGATAAATTGTTCAGCTGTTGGACTCAGTATATAAGAATTCTAGTCTCTGATTCCATTGAGAAGTGTCCAAGAGCTGCATTTTTGAGACCCAGTAATAGAAATTGAATCTATTTTTGAAGTGTACTTCAAAAAAAAAATCAAAAATGGAGAGGAAATGGCCAAAAGAATGACAATGTGTGGAAAACAGTTTTTGGAGACACTCAGTAAAGAATACAGAGGTGATGTCATTGTGGCTCAGCAGTTTGTGTGGGAAAGATGTCTGGTAGCAAATGGCTTTGTTAATCTTAATTTGATAAATACCGTGTCAGGAAGGTGGAGGTTGAGGATCAGCTGAAGAATAAATTGCAGAACACTTATTGGGGAGGATAATTCCCCTCTGGTGGGGGGAATGATTTGCCTTGGGACATTGTGGAATCTGCATCATTTTGAGCCTGTTAGCGCTGCTGTCTTAAATTCTGTTTCAGTTGCACTATATTTTTAGAAAGCTATTTGAAGCTTCTTTTGATCAGCATTGTGAGAAGCTGGACCAGATGTTCTTGATATTCTTTTTTGAGCCATAAAACCTTTTTCTTCCCCCACAAACCCAGCTTTGCTTTCTTGCATTCAAAGTTAGCTATGGCCCACAAATAGGCAGAATTTCTTCAGGCTTTACTGACACTACATTCCTCTCTAAGCACATAAAGTAGATCTTAACTTGGGATATCTCACCAGAGATGTCATCCTTCACATATGCTTGATAGCAACATTTAAATTGTCTTGAATTATAAATCAGGTTAAAAGGACCATAAAGCTGGTGAGTTGGTCTCTCAATAGCAATGAAAGAGCAAAACATCTTGCAGAAAAACAGGACAGTCTCTCCCTGCCATCAAGGCTTGCATCAAGCCTTTGCAAAATTTCAGAGATCTACATCACCTTAGCAAAGCAAAGAATTTTAAGGTAGGATAGATCATTTCTTTTAACCTCTAGTTTGGAAGTAACTGAGCTGTTGCAGGTGAAGAGGTTGGGAGTGACCAATGTTAGAAGAAATGAATCAAACCCTTGGCATGTTTTCTGGTGTTGCTAAGCTGAACTACTACTACATTATGAATTCCCAAAACCACAGATGCATGTGAAAATAAGAAACACTGGGCAACTATGAGTGTAGATAATACTACCAGCTCTGTGAGTAGTCACCATCTTATTATAGAAAATAAATATGATTTTTTTTTTTGCTTTTGTATCTAAGGTGATTCAGCCTGGCCAGGGTTGACTGTTTGGCTTGAGTGCCTCTGCTGACATGGGGACTTTGCAGTTCTCAGCTATGACAAATATTTGCAATGTGCTGGCTCCCATTTATAAATGACTCCATTCACAAATTAGTATTAAATTTAAGGATTTACTAAATCATGAAGCATCTGCATGGAGAAGCCATTTATTAGTCACTGCTTTTAGTTTATTTGATATGAGGTTTACCTGACCTGATTACTATTAAAATGCCTAGGGAAATTGTATTGCTTTCAAAAATTGACTTGAATTGGTTACAAGTGTTCTTTGTTGGCAAGATCACAGTTCTTTTTGGGTTGGTTTTTTGGATGTAGTAGGGGACTTTATGATCCAGGAAATCTGTCATATCCAATAAATCAATTTTGTTACTTGGTTTTAGTTCTTTCAGTTGCTGAGCATTCATAGAGGGGCATAGCAGATTGTTTGTAAAAGAAATTGAGGCATTCAGAAGAATTAGTGAATTAAGTAGGTCTGTATTGTCTTTTCTTTGAAACAAAGAGGCATTTTTGGGGGGGAGGAGGGGATGTTTTATGTGCAGACTATATACACTCAGCTTGTTTTCCTTTGCCTGAGACTGCTGCCCAAGCTTTTCTTGTTCTGCCTGACAGTACTTCTTTCACTTGACTCTTTCCAATTCGTTGTTTGTGCTCTGATTTGGCTCATGGAAGTGCCAGTGGGTGGGTGTTGTATCCTGTTCCTTAGTCCAGATTGCAAGGATTTAGGTACCTGGTTTGTGTTGAAATGGAAGTGATCTGTGTCTCTGACAGTCTCTTAGGCACATCAGTGAGAGTAATGTGGAAAGGCTGTACCTTGGCCATAGGTGCTCGCAGTTCTATTTCTTGCTCAGTTTTCTCACCCCAGCAGGAAAAATAACAAGTATTTGTTTTCCTACTCTTCTTTTATCATCGATCAGGAAGAACATGTATGAGTGCTTGCTGTGCTTGATGGGTGTTTGAGGGCTTGAAGGTGTTTTTCAGGCTGATTTGTATGTAGAAATGCTTTATTGAGACCTTTGTTCATGGAAAGTTATGGAAGCCAAAGCAACTGAGCTTGTTTCAACCCAGTGTTGCAATGCCTAAGTACAGCTGGGCTACACAGATGCTTATTGAGCCAGAGGAGTGGGCTGTAGCCTTGATTGAAAAGGTAAAGATTTTTTTTAGAATTTCCAGTTTCTGATGAATGGAGAGAGGAATTTTATGAAACATGAAGGATCACACTTAACAGAATAAATAAATAGCCTTGATCTTCACAGTTCCTCTTTCTACATCTTTCCTTTTCCTTCCGTTTAAACTTTCCCTTTGGGCATAATCAGGAAGTTGCTCCTTAATCAGATAATGAGAAAAATAATAGCAGAGTATAGTCTATAGTAATTATTTGTCTGAGCAAATGTTCAGTTAAGATCTGACATCTGGATTCTTTTTATTTCCATTGTGTGTGTTTTAGCAGTAAACAAAACTTTCTCAGCCTAAATAAAGAGAACTTAGACTAAACCTGCTTTGCTTCAGACATAGAAATGCTTTCTTCTGTATTAAATAAGAGTAAAAAATAAAATGAATAGTTTTAGATGGATTAACAATCTGCTGCTATTAAAATATGAAGTTTCTTCATTTCAGTATGTACCAGTTGTACAATCTAAGAGCTTTTCACTAGGGTATTTCACTAGAAATGTTAGGTTTATTGTTCAAATTCTAACTTTAATGTGTGTGTTAGTTTATTAACAGAATCTTTATGAAAGTAAATATCTACAGAAGATTGTGCAAAAACTGTAACACTTACATTTTTCTGCATCAGTGAAAGGAGAAAAGATTCCATATGCTGTCTAGAGAGAAACACTCATGATTTTTTTATAACAGTAACGCTTCTGAGTTGTAAAGGTTTTTCCCCTTCTTAAAGCTATTGTAATGTCTGACTGATGAGAATTTATTGATGATAATTCTCATGTCATCAGCAATCACTTAAACTTGAATAAATGTCTGTGGAGGCAGGCTTGATATGACACAGCAAATCACTCCATGTGGAGTATCTGAGCAGATCGTGATTCCAGCAAGCCAAGCCAACCTTCCTGCTCCTACCTCAGCTTCCCAACAGCTGGATCCAAATCCTGACAGGCAAAGGGCATTAATGGGCTCGACTGGCCTTTGAGAGTGTTCCCTGGCTGCTGTGAGCACAGGCATCGCTGTGTTTGCAGGGGTTAATAGATGGAATCTGATGCAATCCCTCCCACTTTTCCTAGCAGTTTTCATTAGACAAGTGCTCCATAGCAACAGTGAGATCACTGGAGACAGTATTTCATTGATTTCTGCCTCCCGCCCCCTTCCATTTTTGAGCCATTCTTAGCACTGGAGTGCAGTTGGTGGAAAGGCAGGGGGGTTTATGCAGAACACTTAATGTGGGCTTCTGTCTTGTAAATAATTTGGAAAGCAGAAATCCCTTACATCTTTTGTGTTTAATGTTTCACTATGTATTTAAAGAGAGATACAGGCTTAGGGGGCTGGATAACTGTACCTGCTGTAGCTGATGTTCTTAAGTATTCTTGCATTGTTTGCTGGTCTTCCAGGGAAAAGAATAATGTAGAGCAAGACCTGAAGGAGAAAGAAGATGCCATCAAGCAGAGGACAAGTGAGGTCCAGGTAAATAAAACACCAAATTATTCTTCAGACACCTGATATTGCACCATGTGCTGCTTTAATGACAGTGGGATTACTGAGTCTTTAGATCACATCATTTATCCAGTAAAAAGAAAAAAAAAATTGGTGGCTAAGAAAAAGAATGTGCTTTGAAGTGTATTTTCTATATAATTTTGGGTTGGTGTAGTTGTGTAAATTTATATAAATGTACAAGGTTCTTTAGGATATATAGCATGCATGGAGTTTTAAATGAAAAATAATGCAAAAGAATAGCTTTTTCTTTCTTTTTTTAAGCAAGACTATCTACTGTGTAATTAAAACTAAAGAGGACACTGTAGCACTGTAAATTAATTAATAAACTTAAGTGGCTGAATTAAAAGGGCTTGTGCATAGGGCTGCTTCTTAAGAGGCACAGTAATTACCAGCTTGGGAGGAATGTTGCCTCAAGTTGATTTTGCCTAATATAAGTGATTTTTTAAAAGAATCTGTTTATTTTTATTTGAAAGGATGATATCGAATTTCTAGAATATTGGAAAATTTTAATTTACAAGTGTTTTGCAGGTGTTAAAAATTACGCAGTCAGCATCAGTGTTTAGAGTGCTGACAGACTAGCCAAGCTCTGAATAAAATACTGCAAAGCAATATTTCAATTGAATTTTAAGTTGCTGTTTAAAAAAAAAATCCTCAGTGTGCTATCTGACAACTTATATTTATTACTAAATTTATTTTAAGAATCTATCCATTTTCCATAATCTTTGCTTCAGAGCAAATAGTGCAAGATTTCTGCATTTCAATTTCAGTTGGGCTGAAAAAGAGCTAATGTGTTACAAGAGTTGTGAATTTTGTGCAGGGTTATTTAATATCCTTGGAGCCTGGATGATAATTAATAGTGTGACCTTTGAGGAGATAATCAGATGCTGGCCTGTTGGGCACGCTGGCAGCAGCTCTGGCAGCTGCAGGAATTCGTGTGGAAGTTGCCCATGCCTGTGCTCCACAGTCATTCCCTTCCCCACCCTGCAGATTCTCTTTCTTGCTGTTCACAGAATTCCCAGAGGTATTTCTTTTGCACACAAAATTATTTTGTTGATGTCTTCTGGAATCTGAGTGTGCTCATGTGAGGGTTGAGTTCTCTGGTGCCTTTGCACAAAAGGGTTGTAAAGCTTGATAAAAACCTTACCTTGAGTGTTCCAGTGTCATCCGTGTGTGTTTGATAGGCAGCAGCATCACAGAATCCCCTGAGTCTCTGTATCCTGAGCACTGGTGTTGGAAGCAGCTGTCTCAGGTCTTTAACCTGTTAGTGGTCACACAAGCTGTTTGTTAAACATAGCTACAGGGTTCTGTCAGTCTGCAGAGAAGGAACAATCTATTGTTGGCTTGTCAGAAAAACAAGAAACCTCCAGGATCAAAGAGGAAATGGCTGCAGCATTTATTTAATCTGGTGGCCCTTTACCTTTTCTTATTCCTGACTGTTGGAGGACCTGCATGTTTCAACAAACTCTTTAGAACTTCAGAGAATAATGTGACAGACTAAGAGTATCTTTGCCTCATGATTTTTCTTCTGGTTTTATTCTAATGAGGACATTTCTAAAGATGGTGTGCAAAACAGGTTTGCTCTAACCTGCCTCCCTCCTTCAAGCTAGTTTTGTGGTATCACACTTCAGGGTTTCTGGTACCAGAATTCCATCCATGGATACAAATTGGAATCTCAAATATAGCCATGGTCAGTGATCAATCAAACTGATTTGTATAGGAGGAGGGAAAGAATGACAGCTTTTTCTTCTATAAAATAATTTCTATACTATGTGAATAGGTACTAAACAGCAAAGACAGAAAAAAAGTTGTAGTTAAAATATAGCATATAGATGGGGTTTAATGTGCTTACTAAAATATCAGCTCTTTAGTAGCAGAGACTAAGGGTGGTGTTTCCTCAAAGTTACATGCTCCCATCAGCATTGGATTTTCTCTTTTCCTTATTGCAGTGCACCAATGCCATTAGAAAGTCAGCGAAGTTTTACTTTTCTGTCCTCTTTCAGGCTTAACATCTCTTAGCACATGATTTTTTCTGGGAACTACTGCCTGGCAAATTATTAAATCCGTTGTCCATGGAAACACAGATCCCTAAAGTTCCTTTATCCTACACTACATTGGCATAAAGAGATAGAGTGATCATAAATCTAATACAAGGATTGCTGTTGCCATCAGAATGCCAATTTGTAACACCTCAAATGTCTTAGTGGTTTTCATGTAGAATCTCATTCAGTGCTTGAACATTAGGATGCTGCTTCTGTGCTGAAGGGTGTTCTTTGAAATTGAAACTTAATTGGAGCCTGGTTTACTTCATGAAGAGGCATCTTTGAGTATTATAGCCAGTTTCGTGTATTGTATCTACTCCAGCCTTTAATTCTGGGGTGGTTAGGTGCATATGTGAATAAAATCCACCACAGGTTTTGGGTTTGGTTGGGGTTTTTTTCCTTCTTTTCTCTCTGGCAGCCATCAGGCTTAGTTAGGTCTCTTCACTGCTTCTCTACTGCTGTGCCTAGGACAGACAAAAGTGGAGATGATCTATATTTAGCTTGTGTGGATGTGAATTCTTGCTTCCTGTAGGGAAAAGGAGGCTGAAGTCTCTTTAAGCTGTTACTTTTTTCCTCCACTGCTTGTGTTAAGTGTCATCTGATCCTTGCTTTTCAAAGCCATGTAAAAAATGAATGGATCAAGAGTGTCCCAATTATCCAAGTCAGTAGCTGCTCTAAGAGCTTTTTGTATGTGCACTGGTTTTTCTCTCATGGGTTAGAAATAACCAATATTTCTCCTGCTCTGACTGCTGTATACTGACATACTTTTCACTGAATTTCAAATTCCATTTGGGAGGTTTTTGTAGGGGGCTTTTCTTGTTTTGGTTTGGGGGATTTTTTTGCTTGGTTTTGTGGTTGATTTTTTAAGGTAAAAGCATCTATGATGTATCTTTGGGTAGTCCTCCAGTTGTCTTGAGATTACCTAATTCCCCAGCATTGGAATGCTGCACAGTATGCCTTTCTATTTCTCTCTGGCTTTTTGTCCTCTTTATGTGGAGGTGTTAGCTCACAACACATGGATAAACTGTCTCCCCCAACCAGAAAGAACCCAAACAAAACACCCCTAGAAAAGGAGAGCAGGACTGCAGCTTAGAGCAGCACACAAATGTATGATCTAATCAGAATTTCAGCAAATGTATGATCTAATCAGAATTTAATGTCTGCTTGTTTTCTTATCCTCCTTAATTTTTTTACTCTCTGTTCATTTTTTACTCTTGTTGATGATTCTTCTTCAGTTGCCTTATTTTCTCAAAAAGGCTGCAATATTCTCTTTTCATCAAATACTTTTCCTTTTGTTTTAATCCTTTTTGATCTCCATGTATTCTCTTCCTCTTGAGTTTGATGATTCTTTCTTCTTCCTAATTTCTTTTCTTGACATGTTTTTCAGTGTTATTTCTGCAGCTTGTTGGAGTATAACCATTCCCATGGCTCAGAAATGAACTAATTATTTTATGACGCTACCTAATGTACTTAAAACACAACATACATACTTGGTGCTCTTTCATAAATCAAAATTCCATATTGCTGTGTATGAAATGTGCATTTCTTACCCATACTCGTACACAGAAAATAAGTTTTTGGCTGATCCTTGCAAAATTAGGGGCAGGAATGCCCTAGGAGGCAGTGCATTTGGGTTAATGGTTTTTCACCATGCTCCAAAAACCAGTTCCTATTTTTGGCCATGTGGTTTTGAAGGAGAAAGAAGCAGAATAAAGGATTTCTATGACCAGAGAATCACAGAATGGTTTGGGTTGGAAGCAGCCTCAAAGCCCATCTTATTCCAAGTCCTTGCCATGGGCAGGGACACCTTCCAGTACCCCAGGTTACTCTGAGTCCTGTTCAACCTGGCCTTAGACACTTCCAGGGATGGGGCAGCCACAGCTTCTCTGGGCAACCTGTGCCAGAACCTCAGCACCCCCACAGGGAAGAATTTCTTATTAACACCTCATCTAAACCTGCCCTCTGTCAGTGTGAAGCCATTCCCCCTTGTCCTGTAACTCCATGCCCTGATAAAAAGTCCCTTTTCAACTTTACTGTAAGCCCTTTTTAGTTCCTGGAAGGGCTTTAAGGTCTCCCTGGAACCTTCACTTCTTCAGGGTGAACAACCCCAGCTCTCTCAGCCTGTCTTGATAGCAGAGGTGTTCCTGCCCTCTGACCATCTTCATGAACTCCTCTGGGCTTGCTCCAACAGGTCCATGTTCTTATAAGAAGCTCAGTAAAACATAGAGCTAAAACACAGGACAGAGACAGGGTAGCAGCCTGAATAAAGACATCTTCTAAATTCAAAATGAAAACCTGACCTCTCTGTGAGGAAAACAGTTAATCCATGTGTTGATGCATGATCTCAATACTTCAGTGAGATTTGTTTTACTGAAGAAAAGCAAATGCAAACAACCTGATTATTTTTATGTCATTGAATTAGAATCTGAGAGTACTTGCTTGTCTGGTATTCCTGCTGGCTTCTGGAAGATAATTTGTTGATACTTTGAAATCTGGGTTAGCACTGCAGTTTGTACTGCCAAATTCAGTGCTTAGGGGGAGAGAGGGGACAAATGTAAAGCTGATGTGTTTTATTTCAGGACCTCCAGGATGAAGTAAAGCGGGAGAGCAGTAATCTGCAAAAGCTGCAAGCTCAGAAACAGGAAGCACAGGAAACCCTTAATGATCTTGATGAGCAGAAGGCCAAGTTGGAAGAACAACTTAATGACATCAGGCAGAAGTGTGCAGAGGAGGCCCATTTGGTAAGGTCTGGTGGCCAAGGCCCTTGGAAGAATAAGGCCCTTGCCTTGTCTTGAAGAACTTGGCCTTGCAGAGTTACAGTTGTTGGGGCAGGAGAAAAGGCTTTTATGAATAAATAGTCTGAGTGTCAAGGTTCTGTGACTGACAGAGCATAGGAAATACATCTCTTGCTTCAATGGTCCTAATTTAGTATCAGTGTGTCAACAAACACTGAAATATATTTGCACAAATGAGGTTTAGAGCGAACAGTTAGCAAAATTTTATAATACAATACAAATGTACTTAATTACTGGGACTGATTTCTTAGTGGTTAAAAAGAGATCATCTTAGGTAATTTTTTTCAAACATAAAGCTATTATATTTTTTTAAGGTCTGGAATTAAATGCTATAAATATTCCTGTTGGTCAGAAGAACAGCTAAAATACTCTGTTCTTACTGACACCAATAGTGAATTAACTGTTCATTCATGAACCATCTATAATCTCTGCAATAGCTATGAGATTTTTTACTTTTTCTGATCATAAGTAATAGTATTTGGTTGTGTTTGAAAGTGTTTTTTGGGTTTTTGGGTGTGGATTTTTTGTCTTTTTTTTTTTTATTAACTTGAAATGTTGTTCATGTTTAGATTGCCATGCTGAAGGCTGAAATAACAAGTCAGGAATCAAAGATTTCAGCATATGAGGATGAACTGACCAAAGCCCAAGAGGAGCTGAGTCGCCTGCAGCAAGAAACTGCAGAGCTTGAGCATTGCATAGAGTCTGGGAAAGCACAGCTGGGACCTCTTCAGCAACATCTGCAGGATTCACAACAGGAAATCAATTCAGTAAGGCAGTGTGTGAAAGACCCAGCCCCCAAAAAATATTTTGAGCTAGCAACCTTTAGTGTGGTTTGTCTTAAGGGGAAGGCGTTGTTTCCTTTTCCTTCACTGTTTGCTCATGTCTTTAGTTACTTACACATGTGTTCTGTGCTAGTAGTTGTTAGGATTTTTAGAGGCTGACTTAAGTCATACTTCATCGTCTTTCTCCAGGTTTATTAATTAAAGGGATTAATTCATTATACTCCATGGATAATTTGTCGTAATGTAATGAATGAAAAATGGATAATGCAGACTTAAATTCTCTGTGTCCAGCAGTTATTTAAGTTTTCATCCTCAGCCATGGCCTGGGGCACACTCTCACTATTCTTTAATTGATGTGAATTTAGTGTAAAATTACTGATAGCATTTACCTAGCCTGTTGTTGAAGGGGGAAAGTAAGGTGGATGTAAGAAGAAACTGGGTTGAGATTAGACACTGAGAAGCAGAGAGCTGTCTGCTCTGGATTTCAAGCCCTGTGCTTTGAGGTGGCTGCTCAATGTTGCATGGAGCATTTTCAGTTTCTCCCTGTAATCAGTGATTTGTTATTACTTCAGTGATGCATGAGCTTGCACACCGTTTCCTCATGGTTCTCTTTCCCTGTTGCCAGCTGTGTTATGTATTAGCCACTAGCACTGATACCAAGTTGAAAACAAAAGGCAAAGCCTGGCTTAGAACCCTAGAAATGGCTGACTTCTGGGGCAGTCATTTCACACAACTTGCATCTGTAACTTCCTAATGAGTCTTATAATATTCATAATTTTAAAATACGGCATCTAGTTTAGAAACTGAGAAGTAAACAAATGGATTTTTTAATCATTTCATCACAGGTAGAAAGAAGGTTGTACTGTTTCAGTGTTTTTATATGGCAAGAGGTGCTCACCATGAACAGATTTGAGACTGATAATGTAAGAGTTTATGCTTGACTGTACCACTGATATTTTTTTACTAGGTTTTATAGCAGTACTCCTGATTTTATTGCTCTTGACTCACAAATAAGGAACAGTAGGTGTTTTGGTGCTTTAGGCAAGATTATCCAATGGCTGGTCTGAGGTCAGTTAATTTAAAAGACATCTAGTGGTGTCTTTGCTGACACCCTGAGAGCTCTATTAGGTGACTGACCTAGCACAGTTCAGTGGGTTTAGGCACCCAAATACCTGAACTATATATCCTTTTGCATAACCTACCAGCTCCAGTAATTCCTTCCTAACAGGCAGGTTGGTTGTAAATGTTTGCTGTAAGGCACTGCATTAAGCATATTGCTGAAATAATAACATATAAATACCAATGTCTGCTTAGGAAGGTTACTTGGCTTTTTTAGACTTCAGAAGTTGTGTGGAGATGATAATGAAATTGTAATGTTCCTTCTCAGAAGATGAGAATTCTGATAAAGCAGCCTTTTTAATTTCAAGTTTAAGAAAATTGTAAATAATTTAGACAAAAAACCCCAAACCACACACACACACAAAAATCCCAACCCAAAACAAAAATAAGTAAAAAAAACCCAACCAAAACTCCCCAGCAAAACTAAACAAACAAAAAACTCCTGAAACATTTGCAACTTTTCTTGTGAGTTTGAGTAGCAACAAGTCTTGGTGTTTCCAGTGACAGTCTTCTTCCTTGGCAAAAGGTGTGTCCTTCAACCACTCTGCACTTCTGTTTAATAAGACTTCTGCTTATCTCTCAGATTCACCCTGTGACTGGCAGAATAAGTTTTTATTATTTTTTTTTTCAAAATAAGATTTTCAGACATATATCACCAATATATTATATTTGGGAGGGGATGGCCATTTACTGGCTTCCATGTGCTGCCATACTGATGCAAATACATTTATTTCTGTTTACAGGTGCAGACGAAGCTTCTTGAGCTGAAAGAACTGGAAAATAACCAATTTAGTTGGCACTCTCAGCCCCATACTACACTTGTTAATGGAACTGTGGATCATTCTAGTCTTAGCAACAGCAGCAGTGAAACTGCAAACCTTAATGAGAATGCTGAGAGGGAAAGTATAGCAGAAGAGGAACAAACAAACTGCGTGTCTCCAGTGAGTAGTGTTTTGCCTGCTTGATCACGATGCATTGCAGCTGTGAAGTTGGAATAAGTTAAGAATGTACCAAGATTGATTATGTTTTTAAACACTTGCACAACTGAAATTTCAGGGTGTTTTTCTGAGGGACTGTGTTTCCACATATCTGAAAGTTCATAAGCAGAAGAGGGGGTAATTTTAGCTTGCCTGGAAAGTGGCAATAACATTTTTTCCTGTATTTATTTCCAAAGCAAAATATCATAAATTGAATAGCAGAATTAACATTAAAGTAGAGCAGCTGTCTCCATTTGGTGCAACGAGAGCAGAATAAGGAAAAGTACAGAAAATCTAAAACTGTCTTGCTTTAAATGTTCCTCCTTATGTCTCAGTAGATTCATGATTGATTTATTTTTTTAAAACTTTTACAGAGTTTATGGAACACTAAAGTATGTGCTACAAGTATGAACCTCTTGAAGTATGCTTTTAGTATATTCTGTAATTCTATTTAAAACTTAACATTTTATTGTGCAGTCTTGTATTTACTTATTTATGGGGAATTGCTTTTTTCCTTGTACAGATAAGGAATAGTCCTGAAACAGCAGTCTCTGTTGGAGAAGAGAAAGAGACTCCAGCTGCAACTGTTAGTAAAAAAGTGAGTTTGTTGAGGTTTGGGGGAGGAAAAAGTCGGTTTAAAAAAATCCTGGTTAAACTGTGTCAGGTTTGCATAATGGTCACATAACAACAGAGGAATAATTGTCACTTCTTACTAGTTTTATTTAGTGTGATGTCTTGAAAACATTTCATCTCACAGAACAGGCAGATTGTGGAAAATATTTTGGATCTCCATTGATGACTTATATAGAATTCCAGCTTTCTCTTTGCTTTAAGCTTTAAGAAACCACTGAATGGTAACAGGAGATGACATAAGTGTTTTCCATCCTTGCAAGTCTTAAAAATGTAATACATTTCTCTCTGTCTGCATTGCCCAGGAAGATCCATTTGATGCTGAATCTCATCCATTGCCTGATCTAGTTTCTGAAGCCAGCTTAGAGTTCTTCCAGTCTGACCCTTTTGTTGGCAGTAAGTAAACATTTCTCTCTAAGTGCAGATTTGCAGAAACAGGTCTTGTGGGAACGCATCAGACTCACCTTCATCTTGAGACTGCTCTTTATAGAATAAATCTGAAGATGTGTGAGTGATGGGAGTGTGGAGCCAATACCATTACAAAAATAGAAGTGATAGAAATGAGAGTTCTGGGGTGTTTCTTCTTCCTTGATCTGGACTTCCTAATGAGTTCTGAAAATTGCTCCTTTCCCTCACTGCTCTTCCTGAGGATGTGTCTCACCCAGCCCCTCCCTGCCCCTGCCCTGGTGGCATTTTGGCTGTAAAGGTGTGGGCACACTTGTGATACATGTGGTGGCACTAACCTGATTTACAGCCCCAATCCACAAAAGGGTCACTGGGGGGTTGTCTGGACTGTGCTGTGGGGAGGGTGTGGGTGGTTCAGAATGAATGGCTGTGGCCTACTTCTGGTGAGTTTGGCTCTCAGAGCAAGGTAATGTGGAACTGCACCATCTGTTCATCTTGTGGAAGTGCTGGGCTTTATTTTAAGAACTTGCCATTGACGAATGATGTTGCTCTGCTCTTATTTTTTGTGGAAGGAATGATATGTCTATATGCAGCCAGTTGGGGAAGGGGAGTTAATTTGAATTAATTGCTGAAGCAGATGTTTTCAGCCACATTAATATGATTTGACATGCTTTCAGATCAACATGGCCTGACCAATTTAGCTGATACTGCTTTGAAAGGAAAATAAGCTACATTTGTTTCAGATCACTTGGCTTCTAAAAGAATGTCAGTGCAGATTTAATATTTTTAATGAATAAATGAAACTAATTTAAAACAGCTTGAATGTTTCTGTGTAGGTACTGCTTGATTTTTGTTTACATTGAGGTAACATGCACATGACAAGGCCTTTCTTTCAGAAGAGAAAAGGTCTGTCTGTTAAGAGCCAAACTAAGGCTTTGAGCACTCAGTATATTCAGGGCTAGATACCTACAGCTAAGAGACAGGATATCCATCTCTCAGATGTACATGAGGAAGTAGAAATGAGTTGGGATCATGCATCCAGTGCTGAAGGAAACACTTAGGAGCTATCATCCACAGTGTCTGTGACAATTAAACAAAACTGGGACTCGTCTCAGTAGCTGGCCTGGATTACTGCAGTGGTAATACTGCATAATGCAGGTGTTTGTGGACAACAGCCAGCAGAAATGCAGCTTGGAGATGGCTGCTTTTGTGTGGGGTTTGTGATGGTAATAAGCTGCTTCATGAATATTTGCTTTTCTTTTGAACAGATGATCCCTTCAAAGATGACCCTTTTGGAAAAATTGGTAAGTAACTTCATAACTTGTAATGTGTTTGTTTTTCTAAATGGTTCTTGCCAGTGAGGAAAAGTGTCACCACTTTCAGAGGAAAAAAGTAGGTGGAAATGCCACAAAAAGTCATGATGGGATATATGTGACATTAGCACCTGGCCACTTAAAACTTTTCAGAGAAGTCCATTGCCAGTGAACTTTGCTCTTGTTGGAAGTTCCTTAGTTGGGATTTAAGTATGTAAAGGTGGTGAACAGAAGGCCCCAAACACTTGCTGCCTGTTCTGTATGCAAAGTAGTAGGACTGTGCTCTTTTAAACTTCCTTTAAAATCAAGTACTGAAAAGGTGGGAAGCCTCTATTTAGATTGTGTAGGCAATTGCACTGTTTGCTTGGTCCTGAATGGAGTTATTGGTAGCAAAAAAAGCCAAATAACCAGTGGGAGAGCAATAGTAAATTAGTGCCAAATAAGAAACATCAATTGGGCTTGGGGCATGCAGGAGAGGAGGGCAGGAGAGTTCTTAGAAACATTAGGTTCTGTAAAATGCTTCATTTTTAGGGGACTTGGTTAAAGAACCTATATGCTGAGATGATTCTGGAA
The DNA here is from genome assembly GCA_013400515.1 of Erpornis zantholeuca. Classification (NCBI taxonomy): domain Eukaryota; kingdom Metazoa; phylum Chordata; class Aves; order Passeriformes; family Timaliidae; genus Erpornis; species Erpornis zantholeuca. The sequence continues at coordinate 190,830 of VZTN01016960.1, read as the reverse complement.
CTACTGTTTCATGATGTGCAGAAAATGTTGGCTTGCCTGATGTTTTGAATCACAGAACACAAATTATTCCCAGGTGAATTTCATACTTCAAAGGTCCTTGGTCTTAAGTGTGCCACATTTTTCCACATGGAAAAATGATATATTGTTTAGTTTTTTAGGATATCAGCTAAGTAAAGCAAGCAGAAATGTTAAGGAGATGTTTACTTTTTAGATCCCTTTGGTGGTGATCCCTTCAAAGGCTCAGACCCTTTTGCAGCTGACTCTTTCTTCAAACAATCCTCCACCGACCCTTTTGTGACTGCTGGTACTGATCCATTTAGCTCTGCAGACAACAGTAATAATAGCACAGTAAGTTTGGTGTCAGACCTTTTACTACTTTCTATATGTGATTTGGACAAAATAACCTATTAGACATGCTTTAAAAAATTGATATTTAGAAATCATTTAAAGGTTACCTCTGATTTCCCAGGCTCTGTCTTGTCTTTTTTGTGTCCTATTTTCTAGAAATAGAAGTAAAAATAAAAACATTTTAAAAGAATTTCATAGTGGATCTCCATTGCTCCACAGCTAAGAGCATTTGACAGTAATGACTTAAGCTCTGTTGTTGGAAAGCTCTAGAGCTCTCCAACAACTCTCTTAGTTGGTGGAACTTAATAAATGGAAAGAAATGCAGGATAAACCTCACCTAGTTGTGTTGAGACACTTGATTTTTGCCTCCACACTCTATAGGATCAAGAAGTATGTGCTGCACTTTATCTGAAATCTGATGTTGTCTATGGGGCTTCCCCTCAGAAAAGTCAAAGTGTTCCATAGGTGTAGGTTTAGGTTTTATTGTGTTTTGGTTTTTTTAATAGGAATCACCAAAGCTCTCTCAATGTGGAGATTCCTACTGGAGTACCTCTTTCAAGTGTACTTCAGTGTAACTTTTAGTTGCTCATACTATAAACAAGCACTTTATTCAATAGTCTTTTGAGCCTTTAATAAGGTAGATTTGGGCCCTCTCTGGTGTAGACTAGAACTTGTTGAAAATGTAATATTTAAAGCTGATAGACAAAAGACAATTTAATCAGCTGAAATTTTTTTTATCATTAAGTTTGTCTCTGTTCTTTTGCCATCTCATTTCCTTTTCAGTGCTGTTTCTGTTCATGCCTCACTTCCAACTTTGTATGTGCATAAAATATGCATAGACATGTATAAAACTCAAAGATATATGTGGATTAAGAAGCAAGTTAAGTGGCTGTAGGGTGTGCCTGAGGTGCAGCCAAGAGAGAGAAATCACTGCACCTGCCAGTGGTGGTCCTGCCCATCCCCATGGTGTGTGCATTGTGCATATCTCAAGGTGGTATTACACACCACAGCCTACACCTCCAGCCTTAAAAGTTAGGTTTTTACATTGGCACAGTATCCTTTTCAAAGTCTCGATGTTCTAATGGAACCAATTCTTGGTCTTAACTGCAGTGAAAAGGAAGGGAAAAAAAGGGAGGTCAGAGCTGTGGTGTGGGATTAGCAGGGGATTCTTGAGACCCGTACTTCTGAGGTTAGGCTTTCATCCTAAATGCTTTACCATACATCTCTGGAGTGCTGGAATCTTGTAGTTACAGTTTCATGAAGATGGCTCTGGTTGTAGATATCTGAGACCAAAACCAGTGGCAGATATTCTTGACTGTTGGTTAGCTGTTACCAAGTATGTTGCACATATGGTACCTTTTTTCCATCCTTCCAAAGTAGTAATCAAAACAGAGAGGAGGAGTTTCTATTAACAAACTTGTTTTCTGATGCTGATAAAAGCTATTTCCAGAATGTGTTATCTTAAAACTTCTAAATGAAAATAAGTTGTGACTGTATTCTTAGATTGAAGAATCTTTTAAGCTGAAAAACAAATTTCCCTCCAAAGGATTTTTTTTTATTTTAGACAGATATATCAAAGAAGAATGACCCTTTTGCTCCTGGTGGAACCACTGTTACTACATCAAATGATCTAGGTAAAAGTAGATTGTGCCTATCAAGCTTCTTTTATTTTTATTTGCTTTTACTTGCTTTTGTTTCTAGTCTTTTAACTGAACTTGCAACAGAACATTTTAGGGATTCCCCATGTTTTCTGATTTTTCCTATAAAGTGTGACATAAGGTGACTGTTTTCAGGGGGGAATTTTATAATCCAAAACTGTCTCTTTATATGTAGTGTGTGTCACTGAAGACTGATTCCACAAGAACTGTTCCTCTGCTTTACCTAAAACTGGGACTGTATCCTGATCTAAATGTTTGGACTATTGGGATGCTTTGTACTTCTTCCCATTAGGGTAGAATGTAGTCCCATATGTAGTCGCGTACTACAAATGTCAGTAGAACATTTGCAAAAGTATGGTTATTTGATACTTTCAGTGGAATTTAACTTTTTTTAATGTAAGAAAACATAACACCAGTATTTCTTTTGAATTACTTCCTGTTCAGGAGATTTATTATTCGTAATTGGAAGTTGACACTTAGAGTTCTTGAAAAAGCTACTTAGTAACTTGACGTGCTCACCTCATAAAATACTTCACTTGAGTTAGTTTATGCTGCAAAATATGTAACAGTTGCTATTTTATGGTGGGATTTTTTTTTCAGTCTTTCATATTTACCTTTTAATCTTCTTCTTTGCTTTATTTGTGTTTAGCTGCAGACCCCTTTGCCTCCCTGTTTGGAAGCGAATCCTTTGAAGGTGGCTTTGCTGACTTCAGCACACTGTCAAAGGTAATATGAAACTACTCACAGAAGATGCATGAAACTGCAGTGACAAGGCAGAGCTTACTCAGTTTCATTAGTTTTGCCACTACTAAACATTTATAATGGCTGACTTGCTTGAAAAAGAGGTCTTGATAGCAAATTGTCCTACAATTCTGTGAAGAATGCAGTCTTTTCAGCTTGATAAGTATTTTCTCTCTATTTCCAGTGATACTATAATTTATTTATTTATTTATTTTTAAATTTGTTGAGTTTAGCAGCAGAAGTGTTACTTTTCATGTTTAACTGCTTTCAGCTTTATACTGCTCTAACAGTAGCCATTTCTGATTATTCTTTCTGTTCAGTCTTCTGTAGTATGTGGATATGTGTAAAAACAAACAAAAGTCTTTTCTTTAGTCTTTTTCCAAACTTTCAGTTCTGATTTAATTCTGTATTAAAAGAGAATGTCTAGTAGCACTGCACTGAAAATGTGTGTGTTGCTGTTTTCTTTGTTGAAGGCCAACAACGAGGATCCCTTTAGCTCTTCCACGTCAGGCTCTGTCAGCAGTGTCACCATAACTAAAAACTTATTTGAGGAACCACCAGCTAAAAATGAGGATGTTCCTCCTGCACTGCCCCCTAAGACAGGAACTCCCACCAGGCCCTGTCCACCACCACCTGGTAAGAGCTGACACTGGTAACCATCAGCTGCCTCATGTTGGCAGAGGGACAGTAGTGATGAGGGGAGGGTGAAGGGTCCAAATTGAAAATAAATGAGCAAGATGTGAAACAAGTCCATTCCTGATCTCTTGGTCGTTTCCTCAGAGTTAAGTTTTGCATGGTGTTTGGGATCATACTTTGAAGAGACAAAGGATTTAGAAAACAGGAAAAAATACTTATTACAAATGTGTGCAAGAACACAGCATAGCTGCAAATTAAGTGGTTACTAATGTGATACACTCTGAATCTTGAATTAAATTATGCTTAAAGTAAGAATTTAGCATGTTTTATACATTGCAAACACAAATGGGTTTAATACAAAATAAATTAAATAGGGTTAAATGACTGGCACAGGTTTTCAGGTTAACTTTTTCTAGGTGGCCTTGCCAGAGGTTTGTAGCAGTAACAGTAATAAACCCAAGTTCCCTGGGCTGTTTTCTCCTCAATGATAGAAGATTCCTGAGGGATGCTCCATGGCACAAACCACTCTACTTTCCAGACAAGGCTATGATTTTCATGGGCAACACCTTCTAGTGATTGCAACAAGACCATGTTACAACAGACTCCTCACTCTTTTTTTTTTTTTTGCAAACATAGGAAAACACATTTCTAGTATTCCTTTAAAAAATTCTGTCCTCTCTTTCATTGTCTTTGTGAACTCTACTGCATAATTTTTTTCATTGTTACATTGTATGGATGAGTCTTAATGTGTTTTGAAAAGCTGTGCCATGAAACTTAAACGTCTATTCATCTTTTCCTCAAAAGAAGGGGAACACAGTAGTGCTTATATTGAAGTTTAAACCCAGCTGTTCAATTTCTATTGTTGGTGTGAGATCTGGTTCATGCTAATGCCTTGCAAGTAATCATTTCCATTGTAAATAACATTGAAACAGCTGACATGGCAAGTGATGGTAATTTGAATGTTTGATGTTGGTCCTTATTTAAACATAAAAAGGATTTCTGACTTGATTGTGTGGGAGTGGCTGTGACGTGGTGCACTTCTGGAATACAAGCTTCTGGGGGTGAAACAGCAGCATCCTTAGCAACAGATGACTAGAAAAAAATATGCACATTTCAAAATGTGGTTATCTTGATAACCATTCCAGATTAATTATTTTCCTAATGGAAATAAAATTTGAGGTACTTAAATGTCATTTTTTAAAATAACTCTCTTGGTCTAATTTGAAAAAATTGAATACTTTTTCAAAGGAATACCCCAAAATCCTTCTTTTAATTCTTCTCTCTACTGGAAAATGTGTAGAAGGGCTGTTGCCTCTGAATTCTGTTGCCTCTCTAGATACTGCTAAGCACCCTCATTTCTTGATTTTGGGGAAGATCTGGTGATTGTGTATTTTATATTCTTACAATTATTAACCCTTCCCATGCAGAAATAAAATTCCCTGGATGTCATTTGGAGCTGCTTCTCCCACATCTTTCAAGAAATAGGCAAGCATTATTTGCAAGTAACAGAATTGTAGAATCACAGAATGGTTTGGGTTAGAAGGGACCTTAAAGATCATTCAGTTCCAACCCCCTACCAGGGGCAGGGATACCTTCCACTAGAGCAGGTTGCTCAAAGTCTCACCCAGCCTGGCCTTGAACACTTCCAGGGATAGGGCAGCCACAATATCCTCATGGGTGATACCTACATAGAACATCATCAGTGAGAGAGATGGAAGGATTATCTGGGAAGTGTCTAAGTAAATCATATGTTCTCAACAGGATGTTCTCCAAATCTCTAAGTCATTGCCAGATGAGAATCTCTTTTGCTCTTACAAAATAATTTTTAGACTAATTTTCAATAGTGATATGTGAAGTAATGAGCACTTTGGTTCAGTTCTGCAGTTTTAAACTGAAATGGAAACGGAAACAAGTTTTAAAATATAACCACTGCAAGCGTGGAACCACTTGGAGTATCTGGTAGTAGAATTCAAGAAACTGCACTGAAACCTCTTGTGTAAACAGTAACATACAGAGGGAATGGTGGGGTGAGATTCAGCTCAGCTATTCCTGAAAGTATTTGGGTTAATGTCCTCATTGAAAGTTGACTGGGGTTAAGCTGAAAAAAAACCCAATAAGATAAGTGGGGGTTTGTCCCTGATTCTGTTTATTTGCAACTACTTTGGCAAGAGTTAACAAAACAGCTCAGCCTGTGATTGCCTGTTATCATACTCCTTGTTCTAAACTTCAGAAATTCCTGGTCTTAGCTTAGTGAGAGGACATGGTGTTTTGAAAACTTACAAGTGTGATGTATTTCTGGTCTCTGAATAAAACTGTGTTAACTTGATCCAAACAAATAATAAAAGAGCCTTGCTGGAATGATCAAAGACAGTTAATAACCAGAAAACAATACCATGCTGACAGAATAGGTGCTCAAAACTGCTAGAAATACTCTTTCCAAAATAGTTAATTAATATATAACTGTGTTCCTGACTCATTAACATACATGTGTTCCTTTTTACCTGATTACCCTTTCAGAAAGTGTGGGCTGTACCCTCATTTTTTAAATTGGCAACCCTTCCTCTGAAGCTACAGCTGCACTAGTTTGTGGGAAGAAGTTGCATTCAAAGTAGCTTTTGAATGGGGTTTTTTTATTAGTTTTGGCATGTTATTACCTGCTATCCTAAATTCATTTTAAATTCATTTTAATCTAAGGGAAAAGACCTATCAATCAAATAGACTCTTCAGATTCCTTTAAACCGAGCGATCCATTTCAGCCTTTCCCCACCCCAGACATTCCCAAAGAACAAGAAGCAGATCTATTCTGTGATCCATTTGCTCCCACCAGCATCAGTAAAGAGGCTGACCCCAACAATTTTGCAAACTTCAGTACTGTGAGTAAACACTTTTTACATTTGTTTCAGTATAACAGCAGCTTTGAAATGTTCACACTGAAGTCTTCAGTCTAATTTAAATTATTAAAGCATATCCCATGTATGAAGGGATATTGCTTCCAGTAAAACAGTGTTTACATTTACTCTACAGCTGAGGCTGTCCTAAAACAAAATGCTGCAAAATGTTGTAGTTAATGTTTAAATTGCATTGGTTTTATGCCTTTTTTCATGGAGGCCTCCTAGCTTTTAGAAGCGAGGGTTTCAGAAATATCTGTCCTAGGGATTGTCCATTTTATCAATGTGTGCAGCAAATTTAAATTATAGATCTATAACAAGCACACTGTTAACTATCCAATTAAAAATAAACCGAAATGTGATTTTAATTTAACTGTCACTGAACTGTTTGGTCATTATTTTAATGTACTGAAATATTGATAAACAGCCTCATAACAGTGTATGTTAATGAAATATAATTTGATGAGTTTTGAACGGTTAGTGAATTCCAGAGCTATGCACAATGAAGTAAAAACTAGTAAGTGTCTCTTTATAACCAGAATTCATTTCATAGAAGTCGTGGTGTCCAAGCAGTAGAAGCAAATCTTAAGGTTTGTGCATGCCTATATATTACTTTTTTCTTTTGAGCTTTTGCAAGTAGAAGTTTTGAAAGGCATCATCTCACTTTCAAGCCTGATACCTGTTAAATGCAATTTGCATTTACAGTATCTTGACCATACTGCTCCTTTTCTATTCAGGCCTAATAAACTATGTGCTTGATTGAAGTAAGCTAAGGACTGTCAGGCTCTCAAAGTGGACTTGCACTGGTTGGTGTGTCTTGTAGCATGATAACTTCTGAAATGTGGTTATCCATCTGTGGTAGCAGTTAGGGGGTCTGAGAAGCCAGTTTGGAGGAGTGGCAAAAATGTTTGCTATCTTTATGAAGGAAGAAGTGTTCTTTTCCAGCCACAGTTACTGAAAATACTGAGTGCACTGTGGAGAAAACTCAGATGTTTCTGCTTTTATTTCCCAAAGAAGCAGCTCAAAGCAGAGACGTGGAGTCTGTAACCTCTAACCCTTTCAGTTAATGCTGGGACATCCATGAGGACAGGGGCTTCACCTACCTCTTAATTTTTCTGCATGTTTACTAGAAAGAAACTTTAGCATAATCTTTTGTATTCCATTTAAGATAATACCCTTAACTGTCTCTGATTCATAATCATTGTGCCAGATGTATTTAGTCCACAATTGGTTCTCATCAATATACTTGGAAATAATCTGTCCTTTTCTTTCCCCTCTCATATCATGCTGACCTTTCTCTTTATTACTACCAGCCTTCTAACTCTACAGTTACTTTATTATTTTGCTGCTTCTTGGCAGTATTTTTCATCTACACATTCAGAAACAGTCAGTTCACAGCTAAATTTTTGCAGTCACTGTCACTTGGAAAAGTCATATCTAATGGAAGCAGGGTAAATCAGGATGGCCTATAGTGTCAAGAGGAGTGTGCTTTGCAAAATGTTCTCCTGATTTATTCAGATTTTCTTGTGTAGACTGTTTCTTATCCAAAATAAAGCTGTGTTTGAATTATTGCGCTTTCTGCTCAGTAACGTTTTTGAAACGTAATACTGAAATTTGAAATGTGGCATATTTCATTAAAATACATCAGTTTGATGGCTTCAGTGCATTTCTTAGTTAAAACTTAGACTAAGCCAATCTTTGTCTATTACAACTACAAAACAAGTAATATTTGTAGGCTAGAATATGCACAATTATTGAAAAAACTAATTGTTCCTTAAACTGAGCATTTGGACAGTAATAATTATAATTGTATTATTAATCTGGTTTATTTTGTCTTTTTAAAATGCAGTATTCTACTGAGGAAGACATGATTGAATGGGCTAAGAGAGAAAGTGAGAGAGAAGAGAAAGAAAGATTGGCAAGACTAAAACAGCAAGAGCAAGAAGACTTGGAACTGGCTATTGCACTCAGTAAATCTGAAATATCAGAAGCATGAAGTTTAGAATAAGATTTTATCTTACTTAAACTGTTTTGTCCCTTTTCCTGAGTACCTAACCTATTTAAATGTTAATGAGAAAATGCATATATACAAGAAACTATGAAAGGTTTTTAATTTCTGAAAGTGATGTGAATGTTTCTGCTAAATTCAATCCTTTTGGTTATTGTTTAAATAACTGTTAAGCTTAGCATTCAATTTCTCTCAAGTTTTTAGGAGAAAAAAGTACTTTTCCCAGCTGAAAGCAAATCAGTTTAAAATGCAGATGGAGAGATTGGGGTTTGACTGTAATCTATCAGCAGTTGGTAATTGAGCATAAAGTGAACACAGCAATTATTCTGTCATGGCAGACTGTCTCCCATCAAGCAGTTAGTCACTGGAAACCTTTTATCCTTCTGAGGAGGTTTTAGTAATGCCAGAGTTGTGGAGTGCTTTATTTTATATGTATGCATATAGATTTTCTTTCTCATTGAAGATTTTATGTTGGATTTAACATAATCTTCATGGAGTCTCCATCAGAAAGAGTGTGTCTTTCTGAAGCCTTTATTGCTTTTCTTGCATGGTCATAGGTTTTAAGACAGACCTGTTATTTTGTTTTATAAAGCAATTAAGCTGAAGATTCATGTGCATTTGCTGTTGGCTAAGGTGACTGTCAAATTGTGAGACCCCCACTGCTATTTGAGCCACTTTTGCCTGTGAAATATGCAGCTGAACTGGCAAGTTAATAAGTTCCATTTGAAATAGGATTGAGAATAGACAGAAAAAAACAGGTAGTCTGATTTCTATTTTTTTTAAACCACAGTTGTTTTCTGTATATGTAATTTATTGCCAACTGATAGTTGCACCTTAAACTGAATGATTTCTGAATGGTCACTGAGTCAGAGTAGGATTGATAGAATGTTAATGAAAATAACTTAATGAAAGTAACTTATTGTTCATTTTGAAAGAATTCTACTTGGAAAATCAGTTTCATTAAAATAAATCCAAAAAGAATAATCTTGTGCCCTATCTAAGAAAAATGGATGGCAGCAGCATAAACATCTAGAAGGGTTTTTTTTCTTGCACTTTTAACCTGTGGTATTTCTTTTGAGAAATTGAAGTGTTTCAACACACAGCACTGGGGCAGAGGGGGAGAACTCAGCCATGCTTTGGTATATTTAAGCTCTTCCCATTACCTGTCAATGCTGCTGTTGCATGAGTGAGAGTTTTCAGTTTTTCAGGAAAAAAATGAGTAACCTGACTGGGATGGTTTTTCTTTTGCACTGGGAGATGAGCATTTAAACACCTGCTCAAAAAAAGTAACTTAAAATTTTGCAAGTATTAAATAGTTATAACTTATCTTATACATCTTTGTAATGAGTGTACACTAATCTTGCAAATCATATGCTTAACTGGATTACATAGTTTCTTATCTTTTGTTAAAAATGTATACTCAGTGGACCAACACAATATTATATGTATATATTATATATATATTCCTGCTTTCCTTTATGGAATTTAAAATTTTGAGTCATTTGATGTTACATTTCATGTTACTGACTCTGACTATAGGACTTTTACTCAGACTACCAACAAACCACTGCTGTGAGCTAAATGGCATTACTTTATGAAGTTTTAACTGTTTGGTTTATTTTTTTTTAAACAACTTGTTCAGGTGGGATTAGCCTCTATTTATAGACTTCCCTTTTGTTTAAAAATTCTAACAATAGCCTGTAATTATGAAGAAATAAAGTTTAAGTACATAAATGTGAGCTGTTTGCCTGTTTTTTCAAGAGGGCGCTGTGAGATGTAAAGCATTGTGTGAGTGTAATGCAGTATGAAGTATTCTGACTGTAGTCTGGTTTCTGTGGCCTTTGCCACCTGACCCACCTGCCATGGGTCACCTTCACAGAAATAGCATCTAGTGTCAATTGTGTTGCCTCGTGTTATTTCCCCAGTAACTTCTCAGCAGTTTCATTGACCTACTTAAGTTTAAATTGGCTGTTTCAGAATTTGAATATTTTGCAAAATTATTACCCCAGTATTGGAGTGCTTTAGTCGTGCTTTAGCCTGAATCTTCAAAGTCATTGTGTGCTTGGATGTGCAACCTCATGTTTTTGTTCTTGCAATACTGACAGAATGGTAACTTAGATGATATGGGGTTTAGATAACATAGAGGATAAGATTGGGAAAGTAATGTATTTGTTCAAAACATTGGCACCTAAAGTCCTGTTTTCTTGTTATATAATTCTGTATAATATTCTGAATACTCTTCAGTTTAATTCCATTGTTAATTAGAGTGAACATGAAGGTTGGCTTTTAGATGCATCCATTTTTTCTTAAGGAAGAAGACACTGATTTTCTCCAGATTACAGATCTTTTTTGATGCAAGTTTGAAGCTTGCCCCTCTAGTAGGTAGAGTTGAGTTTAGTTGCCCATGTGAGTGTTACTGAACTCTTGAATTATTTGCAGTTGTGCGTTCAAGGACCTCTGAGGCTTAAATTAGGAAAGGCACAGAAGTAAAGTGGAAGGGAGGGAAGACAGCATAATGTTATCCCAGAAAAGATGGGAAGGAACTTGTAATTTGTCAGCTGACAAGCCATCAGTCAATAATATCCTGAAACAAGTTGTTTTCATCCACAAGCTCTTTAAAGAAACATGAATAGCAAAACATGCATAAATAACACCATCTGCATTCCCATTCCTTGCTCAGAATACTTCAGAATTCATATTGTGCTAAAATGGAGACATCTGGAGCTGCCTGGACCTTTGATTTTAAGCAGAAACAAAGAGCAATAGTTTTTAGAGCAGGTGATCTGCTGATAGAGAGGGAAAATGCTGCATTGTTTGGATGTGTGTTCTAGAGGTCAGGATGTTTTTTCTGGTTATCTCTTGCTGAAATAATAAGTGAGTATGGACAAACCACTTAACGCTTAAGCCATTTCCTGTTCCATAAGTGATAACAGGTCTCATAATTATTACCTAACTGCAGTAATCTGGAAAGACAACCTTGTGCAGGGTAAAAGGAATTTTATCCCATTTTATTTGTGTGTATCCTGTAGATGGGAGAGATGTTATGAGGTGTTTTCTCTGTTGGTATAAGCAGCCAGTTGCACTCCTATACAGGTCTATGCAAATAACTGGAAACAGATTAAGAATTTAACAGAAGTCCTGTTTTAAACAAGGTTTTTGAGGATTTAGTTTGCTGATAACAGAGGGAGAAATTCTTACCTTTGACTTCAGAGGTCTGTCCCAGTGAGAGATCCTGTAACACTTCTGCAGATTGTCAGCTGTCTCAGGTTTGCATCTGACAGACTCACCCTGATCCACTCACACTGATGTTCCTGTGTGGCCAGACTTAACTGTTTGTTCTGTTGAGACTATGTAGCATTGAAATTTTTTTATTCAAAGCCACAAGATCTTTAGGATTGTTTTCCATAGAATGCAGTCTCTCCTGAGATGCTATATGAACAGGTGTGGTCACTTCTATGGAAAAAAGTAATTTTAAAAGACTCAGTGGCTTTTTAGGTAAAATCCTTGTAGTTTTTTTTTTAATACTTAATGAAGCTCTGCTAATACCTCCTTATTTTTTAAAATTAGGGTCTTTGAGTTCCAAACAGTTCTGAAGATTTTGGAGTATGAATCTCATTTGGGAGCCACATTCAGTAATAACATTTACTGAATAAATAACTTGGTTGAGGTTTAAACCACTGACCCTGAATCCTGAAAACTGCAGGTAAAGTACTTGTTGAATGTTAAACTCATATATTTAGATTCTCTAATTTTCCTTAATAAGCTATCCATTTAACTTAAAATACTTATTTTATTTTACTGTCAGATATTAAAAGCACAACTATTCTCAAACATACAATACTATGTTCAGAGGAGCAAATTTGTCCTTCTGTTTTAGCTTTTTCAACTTTGTCCCTACAACATAAAATTCTAAATGTTGTAAGAAGCAATTTAGAGTGTATCCTGGGGTGATTATTAATAAAAATGTTCTTTAAGTTAGCTATGACTGGCTACTGAAAACAGCCTGAAGTGCAGAGCTGCACAGGAAATCTCACTTCATAATGAACACTGTGAGCTGGAATGCACAAGCCTCACAATTCAAAAAATGAAGTGTATGTAAACAGGTGATTTATGCTGGAAAATGTGGGCTTGCATTTGTACCAAAATAGCTCTGGGAAGGTGCTTGTCACAACTCCTTATGCTATCCTTCACCGAGCTAAAATGTTCGATTTAGTGAAGACAATCATGACTTCTTGGCTGTTGTCAGATGAAGGACTCATCTTTCTTTCATTGGAGCTCTGGTCTCCTCTCGGTGCAGCTGCACCCTGAGCACTGGAGCGTGAGCCCGTCCTGCCACCCACCCCTTGTTCCTCACATCACGAGCCACATTGTCAGTGTGCAGCTAATAAATTCTTTCTTTTTTTAACCTTATACACCCACTGTTCCCGTTAATGTGCCCATTGTTTCTTTATGTCAACCCAGTCCGTCTGTTTGTCCTGCCACTCCCTTGGCCGTGTATACCTTTGCCTTCCTTTGCCTTGTTCATTTCCTTCTGCAGGCTCCTTTCTTCTGTTAATCTCTTCTGAACTGTTATCCTTGAAACCCAGAAGCTGTGTGATTGATATGATTATAATATAGATAATGGCCAAAGTAATGCAATTTTTTTTCAGTATTGCACATCTATTCACAATTTCAGTGGGTTTCTTTAACGGAAGAAGCAAGTTAAAATTTTAAATATTTATTTTATGAATTTTATGTTCATGAACAAATTAAAGAATGTAATTATTTAGATCTAATTATTTATTTTTGTAAGTGATTTGTTCATAACCTGGTCCATCTGAGGCGTGAGCCCTGTGGGGTGTTACTCCTGCGGTTCAACTCGCTGACCCCTGTGCTGGGGGTAGATGGCTGCACCCTGGCAATCCCTACCTGGGCAGCAGGTGCAGAGTGCATCTAATTGAAAACTTGGCGAAATATTAATTACGTTTTCCTCATTTTTTTTTCTCGAGAGGAATTAATGACTCCAATTCCAGCACACGGTAGCCATGCCCGCGCTCCTCTCGGCCGTTCCCGGAGCGTTTCGGGGCGGTGCGGAGCCACACGCCCGGGTCCCACCCGAGCGCTGCGGGGGGACCGTAACCCCGGGGTATAATCCCGTCCCGTTCCACCCCGTCCCGTCCCATTCCCAGCCCCACCGCCGGCGGAGGGCGGGCGCTGCCGCAGCCGCTCACCTGCGGGGGCGGCCCCTC
>VZTN01016960.1:95721-177070 GCA_013400515.1 Erpornis zantholeuca | reverse complement strand
CGCAACCCGTGACGCCGCCCCCCCCCGCCCCCACCTCGCGGGCCGCTCTGGCCATCAGCCTGACCCAGCTGTGGGCAGGGACTGCCCACCTGTGCCGGCTGAGCCACCCCAGTGCGCGGGCACAAACTGGTTCTTGCACTTTGAGGGGATTTTCTTTTTTCTTAGACAAAAGCATTAACTCGAGCTAATTGCATACCTGCGCAGCAGCCCTTCAGTAGTTATATGCAAATTGTCTTTGGGCTTCAAAGGGTTGCTTGCGTGTCATGTCCGTGGAAAAGCATGGAAGACCAGGTCCTTTTGCTTGAGCTCCTGTTTGTGCAGCTTGCAACACACCTTGACAGCGAAACGCTGGCGTTAATTAGTCTGTAACTCAATACCTTCTTGCTCGCCCTCATGAACGAGCACTGCAGGTGGATAACTTTCTCCATTCCAGGTGTGCACTCCCCACTGCCCCTAAAATACATAAACTTCCATTGTGTGCATGTGAGAGAGTTGTTTCTTCAAAAGCTGAATCAGTCTGCAAATAACATTCTTGCCCCATGATGACGGCATGTTAAATTTTAGATGTGGCCGTGTTAAAAGTCTGCTTGTGGATTCTGTGTTTGACATAAGACATTTGTAATAATCTGCTTTATAATCTATGCAGGTGTAGAAGCTTTTAAGAGTGCTGTTGTTGGAGAGGTCAGCAAACTGTTGGTAATGGCTCTGTTCATGGTTCTTCATCAAATGTGGAGCAGTGGTGTACTCTCTCTCTGACTGCATGCTTTCCTTTTACCTTAAAGTTGAAAACAACAAACATTTACCCAAGACTTTATTTCTGCTGAAGAAACCACGATAGAAAAAACATTTCCTGAACTTTAGATTATATAAAACGTACAATAGTGCTCTTTTTTGGTGGCATTGACATTAACGTTAGAGTTACTACAGAGATCAAAGGAGGCTGTCCAGTGGCATTTAAAACAGGACAGTCCTGTGGGATTTAAAAACGTAGCGTTAGACTTGCTAAAATTAACAAAAATGACCTGGCTATTAGTATTTTTATATACAACCCCTATCTGGAAGTACTCAAGGCCAGGTTGGATGGGACTCTGAGCAACTTGGTGTAATGCAAGGTGTGTGTGCCCACAGTACAGGTTTGGTATGAGATAATGTTTAAGGTCCTTTGCAGCCCTGACCATTCTATGATTCTGTGATTTTTAAGAGCTTTATATAATTTGTTGCCATGTTCTGTCTTGATAATTCTTTCGTGAACCAGCAAGTTTTTAAATACTATTTTTTAACTCCAGGCTGGAAAGGTGGGCTCTGTGTTTGTAATAAGGATGTTAAATGACATCATTAAATGACCTCCAGGTGCTGTGTTTGCACTGACAATAGCAGCAGGCTGGGAGGCTGTGGTCACGTTGTGCTTCGGGAAGTTCTGAATGTGGGGAACAATGTGTGTGAAAATATTTAGAAGCAGGAAGGAGCTGGGTGAATTTTGCGAGGTTGGGCGGGTTGTCCCGAAAGTCTGTGTTACTGAAGCTGCTGGAGCACTTGGTGCTGGCTCCTCATCGCCTTTCTGGAGCTCCATCTGCTGGAACCAGCTCTCCCATTCCAGAGTGGCACTGCGCTGGGATCTAAGGGCATTCAGATGTTTCCATTACTGTGCTACAAAGTATTGAAAAGTGTGTATCAGGAATTTGGCTAGCTTGTGGGAAAAGATTACTGTTTTCTTATTGTAGGTCACATTTAACTTAAATCACTCTTTCAAAACCCCGATGAAGCTCCTAGACAATGTTTTCACAGAGCTGAATTTGTGGTTTCTTTAGGTATCATATATGTTTTGGGAGTAGATTGAGATTATCAACTCATAGTTAGAGGACAAAATGATCTAATGGACTGGTTGGAACTGAGAATTAAATGGATTTTTGGGTAGGGGTGATGAAAAATGATCTCCCATTTAAGAGATTTTCAGCTGTTGTCTTCAACTTGATAATAAAACTTCTCAGTCATCTGTTGTGAAAAGGCAATTGTCAGAAGAAAGTCTCACTGCTGGGATGGTCTTTCAGATATACTTGAGTTAATGGCTGGAATCTCAGATGTATATCAAACAGAATGCAGTACTGAACTTGGATGTCATCTTACATTTCTTTCTAACTAAAACTGCCATCCTGAGCTGATGAAATCTTCTCACTGCAGCTACATCAAAGTCTTTAATTTTGGCTGGTCCAGGTTTTCTGTCAGAAAGGGAAAAAATGACAGAAAGATCCCAGACTAACTGAAATCAGAGTTCAATATCAGCCCCACTTGTTTTGGTTTTCATTTGTTTTTTCTCCTCAAATAGTTTGCTTTGTTTTTCTTCCACTCTGAAATGGAGATAATAATAACTATTTTCTTCTTTAAGCCACTGTGCCAAAGAATAACTCTTCACAATGGCTTTAGCAATGCTGAGTGCCAAGACAACTTACTACTGGTCCTTCTTTATCTGTTCTTGAGTATTGATTCAGTGGCCAGGTTCAAGAGAGCTGTAAAGGTGTATTGAAGAGCCATGCTTGAATTTTTATTTAATTGGAGAGAAAGTGGCATTGTTATTGGTCAAGGCACTGTGAAGTAGGCTTTGCAGATGACTTTTGAAGAATAAAGTCAGGTTGTTGAAAGCTCTCAGGGAAACATAATCTGAAATGTTATGTAAAGCAATGATTAAAGGCAAAGCAATAATCCTCTATTTGTTCAAGTATTTTGTGTCATTCCTATATATTATTTTTATGGAGCCTAAGATACCATTCAGCAGTGAATGATAACAGAAACATGATTTTTTTTTTTTTTAACTTGCAGCAAAACATTTTACAGAGTAATTTATTTTGAAAATGCTTTCCATAGATTTAATGAAAAAAAGAGCACACAATCCCAGCCAAATGAAACAAAACCAAACAAAGAACCATTTCAACTCACATGAAGTACTGCAGGAAAATGCTTTTTTGAGCCAGAATGTGTATTTCATGCCTTTCATGCTGGTCACCACACTGAAGTCTGAAAGAAGTGAAGTGTAAGTCAGCATAAACAAGTGCAAAGCAGATGCACAGGTAACTCTCTTGTTACCTACCAGTCAGCCTTTTTCACTGCTAGGAAGTGCAGAATCCAGCCAAAAGGGGGAATTGCCTGACATCCCTCCCTAAATTCTCACCGAGTCTGATTTCAGAAGTAATACAGAACTCTACCCTGACCTTGCAGTCCTTAGGAAAACAAATCTCACAGATTTCATCTGGCTTCTTACCGTAAATGTGACAGAATGAGTTTGCATTTTGCTTCATGCTTTATTTGTTTGCTGGGTACCTAAATGTGCTCAATAGCATTGCATGACAGTGGTCTAGTACAGCTCTTGCTGATTTGTTTTTTGCTCATTAGTTTTAGTGAGATGAGAATTAGACCTTTAAAAACTGAGAGTAATGTGTCAGAAGGGTAGGTGGACCAGAGGCAGTAAAACTGAAAAGTCAGAGGACTTGGAGAAAAGAGCAAGTGGGTATTGTAAGGTTGTCTAAAAACCCCCAAAGGCATGATATCAATCACAGGTGACCTTCAAAGTGACAAAGATTGTAGATCATCTGAATTAAAAAAGAAGAGCTATTAAAGCTTGCTAAATATTACTGTGCTCTGATTTATGTTCAAAATTTACTCTCAGTTGCTGTGATCTGTTAATTTCTGTAATGCTGAATATATTTATTTCACTGTTCATCCTATGTGAGGTACATTTGTACATTCCAATAGCAGTTGCAGGATGTTTGGGTTTATTTTTGTAATATGCCAGGCTGGATTGTGTGTCTTTATATGTATTTTCATTCTGTTGGATGCAGGCAGTTCTACTGACTGGGAGTGCTCACCCCCAGTGGTGCATTCAGACCTCTGAGCAGTCATGGCAGCGCAACGAGGAAAGGGAATGGTAGAAATGACACCAGCACATTTTATTTGTCTGAACAAACCTATCTTAATGAATTTATTGCATTGTTTGCCCTTTCAAATACAGGATGAGAACTGTGAGCCTAATGCAAACTAGATCCTGTTTGGTCCAAGTTAAACATGGTGGGACTAAAGGCAGAACACAAGTCTGCCAGTTCCCTGTGTGTTGCTCACTGGGCTGCTTTGCCACGTCCCTTTGATTTGTGAGCCTTTGCTGGAACAGAAGGGCCTTTTAAGAGACCTTTGACATTGCTGAGACATCAATAACTCAGTAGTTTGAGAGCTGAATTAACCTCAAAAATAAATGGTGTCATACTCCCTGTACAACTTGAAGTAGTGTGATATCCTGAATTCCAGAATGGCATCGCTGTTGTGTCTCTATGCAGAATAGTTGGAGAATACGAATATTGAAACCTTTCCAGCTGCTTTGTTGTGGAATTAATGGCATTTCTGCAGCACCGGTGAGTCTTAGACTTGGGCCAGAAAAGTGTTCAAGAACACAGAAAGATAAATGCTGAGGAATTACCAGCTTGGCACACAGAACAGGAAAGGATATAGGAGAATTAATTTTCTTGCATTAACTTATTTGCTTTTGAATTATGAAGACATTTCTGTACTGTCTGAAAACTGAATAGTAACAAATTATTGTGAGAACTGCTTATTTGTTTTTTTCATCCAAGATTATTTCTGTTCTCATGTGGATTTGGAAATGCTTGCAGAAGAAAAGAATTCTTCCAAGTGATGTGCTTTTTGTTTTGTTTGTAGAGATTTTTTTCAGGCTCACAACATTTGTAGTGCAGTGCTGCTCAAAGAAATAGACTGTTTGGAAAAGTGGTAATGGATTTAGGAATTACCTGGCAAACTGGGAAAGGCTAAAGGAAGTAACCCCAGATGTATCCTGGTGTCTACTAATGTCTCTGTGATTATCCAGCATTAGGAGAACAGAAAATGGTGTCATGGCAAGAATTTCTGTATTCAGGGGTGATCTTTTTGAAAACAGGCAGTGGGAAGGACATCCTGGGGTCAGTGACAGTACCCTGGGATGTGAACTGCTGATCCCTTGCACAACAAAGGGCATGGGGAGGGACACGTGGGGACACAGCAGGGGCTGAAGACCCCCAGACTTTTTCCTGTTTAGACTGTGAGGGGATAAAAGCCCAGGGGTTCCTTTGTTCGGAGTCCCTCCTCAGAGGCACCAGCTGGAGCTGTTATTTTGGTATTGCACCAAGATGCAATTATTTTAAGGGTTGGGACATCTGAGACTCTGTTATGGGAAACCTGAGGTCGAGCCTGTGTCGCTGTAAGCGTGGGATGTGCAGCTGAGAAGGGGCTTTGGTCCCAGCTCAGGTGAAGGTTGTGCAGCTGCCAATGGCTCCCGGGTGGTCAGACAGGGAAGTTTCCTTAACACTGAAATGGAGACCTTTGAAATGTGCTTTGGGAGGCTCCTCACATGTGTGAATGGTTGAAGTGTTAGCACTGGTGAAGCCTCAGTGGTGTTCAATTCTTCGTATTTTATTCTCCTCCTCCAAATGAAGTTACCCATGCACACTACCTCAGCTGACTTATGCAGATAAGATAGATTTGGCAGAGAAATGCCTCCATATTTTAGGATATGACTGATTTAACTTGCTTTTAGTGTTTCACAGTACTGAAAGAGCTCTTGAATTACTATTAAAAGCATTACTCTAAAAGCATGAACCTCAGACTTACCTTTATCTGTAAAGTTCTGATTACTGAGGTTGAGTATTTTAGCATTTTGCACAGTATAAGGTTCAAGATGCTTTTTAAATTGAAGAAATCTGTAAAACCCAATGACAAATCACAAAGCTTATGCACTGCAAACTCATAGTAACAAACCATCATGCACACAGTGAAATAAAATTATGCATAAATACTGTAACTCCCATGCTCAAAAGTCATGTGTCCCTTTCCTTTTGACCATGGAAAATATAATTTTTTGGAAGATGCTTTACTGTTCACTAATATTCCAGATTTTAATTTTGCTTATTTCTGCTTTTTAATTTTGTTCGATACTGCTGTTGACATAGAAAAGATCTGTTGATTAAGCAAAAGGGACATTTCCCAGGATATCCCAAGAAATTCCAACTAGAGACAATGGGGATGCAGTGGAGTGAGGAGAGCAGCTCTTACTGTAACTCCCAGGATGTACTGTGGTTGTGATTTGTGAAGCAACCCCACTCATGGTCCCTGGGGCAGAGAACAATGATTTCATAAACAACAAAACCACAAGGAGAACCATATGACTGTCCTTGCAAAACCTGCTGCCCAAAAGAAAAAAGGGAAAGAACCTTGTAGAACCAGCAGGGAAATGGCTTAAATGTGGAAATGTTTCAGATCTGAGTTTTTTACATTTGTTTTCTTTAGTTAAAAGAAAACACAGACATATGTGGGGAAGGAGAGGTTGCATACTGGAGGATGTCTGGGCATATAGAGAGGCATATTCAAATAAAAACTTGCCAAATCAAGTCTTGAAGAACTTGGCAGAGATGGCCAGAGCCTTCACTGTACAGGGCTTTAGAGACTATTTGAAGAATACAGTATTAATTAAAAATTGTACAAACAGCTAGTGAGAATGATGAAAAATCTTTTCAGAGTGGCTCATGATCCTGCCATGGAAACAGACAGTTAATTTTAAGCTGTAACCAGTAGTTATTCCCAACCAGGGGAAAAAAACCCCTAAATTAGGTCTTTTATCTCCTGCTGTGGCCCAGGTACACAGTGCTGTTAGGAACATGTCATGAAGTCATTAATGGGGCAGCCTGTGGATCTATTACAGTAATTTTTATACCAAATGCAGCATGGGCTTTTCCTGTACAGGATGCCATAAAAGCAGCAAGAGATTTAATCAGATATGTTAATGGATTTGGAGTATCTTCCTGGAATTGTCCTTTACTGGTTTATCATTTTTGGGTCTTCCTTCAGGAGTGTATGTCTCCATTATTGGTACTGCTTTCTGTAATCTAGCAAACAGATAATTTTTGACATTAGATGCTCTTGGAGAAACAAATTTATGTAAGTAGACTGTGGCTGATCAACTTCTACAGTCCATCTCTCATAGTGAGAGGAAGGACTGCTAATGCTGCTTGTAGTTATGTGCAGGGCTGGTACAGCTGCTGTGCCAGCAAAGCAGCTCGGGGGAATACACTGTTCCATTTCGGGCAAAATCAGCCAGATGAGCTCACCACTGATTAAATTGTTAGTACCAACCCGCCTCATTTTCCATGGCGTTAAAGAGAGATTATTACAAAGAGTGTGTAAAGTCTCAGTTCCTCCCAAAGGTACAGGAACTAACAAAAAGCAGCAGTTTGGCTGCTGGGTTGAAGCCTGTTTTGTGGAGAATCCGTGCTGGGAAGAAGCACCTGCTTGTGTATCTCGCCTGTGTACTTCTCACATTTGCAGCAATTACTGCCCGAGTGCTGCCTGTCAGCTGCTCTCGTTTGACTCTCCGTTCTGGTTGGCAGGTTTCTGATGTGGGTCACTGCCACATGCAGTAATTCTTGTTGTTTCAGGTCTGTAATTACAGGGGTATTTGACTTCTGCCTGGTCTGGACAGAAGGAAAGGTGGCTGATGCTGCTGCTGTTTCCAGACAGGTCTGTAGATCAGAGATAGGCTGGCAGCCGCCAGCCCCTCCTACATTAGAGGTATCCAGCTGTAAATATATCCAGTGCCATATGAGCCTGGTGTGCCACGAACTGGCTTCCAAATCGCTGATTTGTAGGATGTGGTGGGTGAATTAGCGATGCTCCTGTTCCCGTGGCAGTGTCCAATCGCAGAGTGTGGTGCCGCAGGCAGGCGCTGCCCTGCGCTCCCACCGGGACTGTCACTCGCAGCTGGCTCAGGAGCACCGAGTGCTGCTGATGTTCGAGCCTAAAAGCTGAGTGGGCTTACAATGACTATGTCAGAACACGCAGGAGACTCAGCAGAGAGGTGAGTAGCAGCACACAGCATTTTCCATTTGGCTTAGAGGCAGTTCTGATCCTGCTGTGTGAAGCAGGAGGGAATCTGCAGCCCACTGGAGCATGACTAATCAGTTTGCTAAAATGCTGACCACCCTCGAGTTTAAAGTATTTCTGCCCTATTGTTAACAGTGGCAAATGCTGGTTTGTAGCCATTTACGTGAGGTGTGTGTTTTGACCAGATCCTAAGCCCTCGACTTGGGAGCCACATCCTGTGGCAGATTTCCTTGGACTATGAGGGAAATGTGCAGCTTCTGGTTTTGCTTCTGCTGTGGGTAGCACTGTGTCGTTAATTGTTATTCCAGAAAAGATGCCAAGTAATTATTGTATCTTATTTCTTCTTTGCGCTTCAACAGTGGCTTTATTCTTTGTCATCTTTCTGTTTCAAAGGAATATTTTGAAAAGGTTTATTTGTATTGAATGGGGTAATTTTCCTGTATGACAAGAAACTAACAAACAAAAAACCCAGGTAAAATGTTAGTAGTCTAAATATTTTAAAACAGGTGAAGATGTGATATGTGTAATGTTAAATATGCTATTTGGTTCAGAGACACAGATTTAAAAACAGGAAGGTAGGAATTTTAATACAATAAGCAATAATTGACCAAGTTTAATTATTAAGTAGGGCCCAGAATAGCTCAGAATAGGCAGACATGATATTGCATTTTGTATGAGACGGATGCCAAGACTTGGTTAATCAATGCTTGCAAAGCACTCAGAGAGTGTCTTGGGTGCATAAGGATTCGCAGTGTATCTGAAGTTGTGATGACAAAGCCACTAGGAACAGCTTCACGTGATGTTTCTCTCAGATTTACAGTCCTGTTTTTTATATATATAATTATACTCTTTATTTCTTTGCAGTCATTATTGCTAAACCAAAACCAGACCACTGCTACAGTGGGTGGTTATTACTGATGCTATCTGCCTGTGCTATGCTCCCCTGCCTTTTCCTCAAGATGTTATCAGGATCTTAAGATGTTTGCTTTCTGTTTTTCCTTCAGCATTCTGTGTTGTGCCATTTTTTAAGGAACTAACACAGTTACCAAGTCACAAGATAGATCACATTAGTTAGAGCCGTTCAGAATCAGGACCATAATGAGGATTTGTTTGTATTTTGTTGGAGGATGTTTTGTACATTCTTGTATACAATATATTAGTGCAGTGTAGCTCTTTGATCATTAGATGCAGATGTTTCAACTATCTTAACATTGGCTAGGTGACCTTAACTTCATTAGCGGAGGGCTTTATTCTTTCTTTTGTGGATTTTTTTTTTTGTCCAGCAGTTCTGGTGGTGATGAACTTGGGCCAAACTAACTCAGCTGGTCTGTATTATCCTGTTGCCAGTAACTTAAAGACCAGCTGAAAACCCTTGTGACAGGTCAGGCTGACATCTGAATGTTGTAAAGGAGAAAAGTGCAGCCCAAGTAAGTCACTGAGAGTCTTCTGATTTTAAGATACAGCAGCAGTTTTTTTCCTTGAGTGTGGTAGCACTTCTTAGGGAGAGGGATGTTCCCAGAAACATGCAGGATGGGAAATTTTAACCTACCTACCTCTGAGTTTGTATTGGTCTGCTGCTCAGGCACCACACTGAACATGAGCTGAAAGAAGGCAGATGTTCCAGCAGCAGTCAGTGTAATATTCTGATGCAGATTAACAATGTCTCGTCCTTAAAGTGATAACATGATCATGATGTCACCATCTGGAGTCTGGCAGCCTTACAATCAGATGTGCATTGTCACCCAGTGTTTCTGTATTCCTGGTACCTGAGCTCATCAAACTGCAGTGCTCCCACATGGCAAATTCTGTGGTCCAGGTTCTTATGTAAAGTATGTGCAGTTTATCTTTTTTTTTCCAGAAAATGAAACACTTCAGTTACTTTTCAAATGTTACTTGGTGAAAGCATAGTTAAAAAAATAACCCCCAAACCCAAATCCACAAACATAATGGGAGTCGCTTTCACTTCTTGCAATCACTAGAGATGAAATAGCAGGTTATGCCAATCTGGAATTGAGGAAGAGGGGTTCAAATGCAGCAGTAATGCACTGGTAGAAGGAGAACAGGTGTGCTGAGTTTATTATCTCTTCTGGCAGGTCATCTACATCAGACCTCAACGTGGCACTGCGTGAATGTATGGCAGCTCTGGATTTATTTCTTAACAACAAGTTCTCAGATGCTTTGGCTTCTCTACAAGCAAAGTAAGTTGATAAGATTCCCTAGTTTTTCTCTGTTTATTTTTCTTTCCTTCAGCATCTCTCAAGAGATTTTGACCAGACAGCTGATTCTCTGTTAATAGTTGATAAGTCTGTATACTTTTCATTCAGAAGGGGGTGGTAAGTTAATGTGTTAAGTTTTGGGGAAGAAAAATAGGTGCTTTGCACTTGTGTGAGTAAATAACAAGATTAATCAATGATATCTACTAAAATTATGGAATTGATGTCCAAAGAAGTAACCCTTCAGTTGTAGTGCAGTATGAGATCCTTGCTCTTGGAAGAGTAAAAACTACCTTCTGTCACAAAGCTATCATATTTTATTTTTCTCTTTCCCGTATTTTTTGCACTCTCAGTTTTGTGTCTAAATGAGCAACTGACCATGGATTGAATGTTAGAGAAATATTAGGTATGAATTTTTTTTTGTTGTTGTTGTTGCTGTAACCAGTTGCAGAAACTTTCTCACAGTTTATTTTGCAATTCAGTGTTGTGGTCATGCACTCTGTTTCCTAATTATGTTGCAGCCCAACATGTAATGAGTGGCCCAGATGCAAGCAGTGAGGTCATGAAACAATTCCTAAAAATTGTTGTGTCTTTACAGTGTCTGTGATCTGTCATACCCTGTCCTGAAGTTACCTGTGTTCTCAGCTTGTTGAAGTCTGTGGTTAGTTTAAATTTCTCCCCCACCCACCCAATTTGGTCCATTTATTTTTAAGCCACTAGCAAATTACATCATACCTTCTTCTAGGACACTGGAATATGAAACAAGTAAAATTCATAGGTGAGCAGTAGTGTGTATTTGATATACATCAGGGGTAACAACTCCTTTGCTGAGGCATCAGCCTCTGAAAACAGAATCTGTAGCTTAGCCATGTAAGTACACTCTGGGAAAGACATTAATGATAAATTGTAACAGCAGTTGTATTAATAATGCTGGCTTTATTCACAGCAGTGTTGTTTAGTGTTTATATATCATCAGAAGATGTAATAAAGATGGTAAGAAAAATAACTGTGTTTTCATTAAATCCTGACAGTAAAGCCCCTGTGCCCATCTGGGAATGCTCACTCAGTACTTAGCATAAAATCAGGGGATATTTTATTGCAGAAGGTTTCCAAAACACTGCAAAAGCTAATGAGGCTATGGGTTGTTTTTTTCTGTAAATCCATTTTTCTTCTGTTGCATATGGTTTTCATTCAGCTTTTGTTGGGCTCTGCAGAACATATTTCATGAGCTGATACTCTGTTTTTGTACCTGACTGTATTCCACACTGCAAACCATTTTGAAACTCATTTTTCATGTTAGCCTGTTATGAGGAGGCCCTTATTCCTGTTGCCTTTGGCGGTGAGGGAAATTGAGAGTTATGATCTTTGTGAGTGCAGTGAAGAAACAGGATGCTGAATTTCCCCACAGAGGAAATCCATTATGGACACTCTCCATCTCTTTAAGGAATGAGAAGAGTTGTAGAATGGGCACATGTGGTAATACTGAGTATTTTCTTTCAGAGCCACCAGCTCCTCGCTGCTCCCTTTTAGTGTGCTGAGAGCTGAAATAAGTTTTCACAGTCCATAAACATACTACCACTGTTTAGAGAAATACTTTTCAGTTTTTACATGCTTGTGAAGAATTTCATGTCTTAGATTTTTGTGGCTTTAAAGCTTCTGGTGTAGGAGAGACTCTGCTCTGTATTACATTAATGCAGATTCACTAAATTACTCACTTTTGGCTTCCACAATAAGTGTATTTTCAACTAATTTGTACCATGTGAAACTGACAGCAGTTTTGGCACAATGTGTGGGGCTTAAATCAGAAGAGCTTTCCTAGCAGCTTAAAAATAAATATCTGAGGATGGTGTCTAGACTTGTGTTGAGGCAAGGCTCTTTTTGCCTGGTAGAAAAGCAAATCCATTATAAAGAAGAGATCTCATTTCATAGAAAAAATACATCTGGTGTTTTCACTTCATGTTACATAATTTTCTTGTTTCCTGAGTTACCTTTTAGCTTTAAGAGTCAGTTTTCATTATTATTAACAATCATTGTACAGTAGTGAGTTCTGATTATTTTGTGCTTTCTGCTGTAAGTTTAAGTAAATTTATATTTTATATGGTGTACTCACGCTGCATCTAAGAACTCCTAAGAAATTCCTAAAATTCAGTCACCAAGCACAGCAGTGGTTTTCAATATGTAATGTGTTAACTGTGACATGTGTGACACTGAAACTGTCCAGTCACTGGCACAGGGGAAAAATCTCATCTTCCTTCTCAGCCCTGAGACCTACAGTAATTCCATTAAATGCTGGTTGGATTTTAGCCCTCATGTAATTGCTAATAGACAATAATAAATTAAGGGTTGATTCTGGTGAGATGTCCCCTTCCCTTCCTAAGACAAATGCTTAATATTTTGATATTATCCTGAAAGAAAGCATGGTATAATCACCTGATAGCTTGCTGATGTCAGATCCTTTGGAAGAGTGGCAAATAAGAGAAATTCATGACAAAATTATCTGGACCACTGGATGAGCTGCACCACGTGTGTTGCTGCTTGCAATATTAAAGGAATAATAAGACAATGAATCATTCCAGGCAGTTGACTTTATTCTGAAAATAGACTCCAAAAAGCACTTGGTGCTGTTTGGTGCAATATTAATTCTAGAATGATTGGGTTTTGAAAGCTTTCCCTGGGAACCAATCTCCCAAAGATCAGGTGTGATTGTCAAATGGAGAGTGATGAAAGAGTAGGGGGAAGCACACACAGGTAGAGTGAAGCTCCAGACAGTGTTTGGATAAATGTGTGGCTCAAAGCTTGAGTTAGCTATTCATTGTAAGGAATGTCACGAACAAGAGGAAGGTTGTTATTTCTAGGGGTTTTATCTTTTTATACCTGAAGTCTGGAAGAACACAACTTTTATAGTCTTTGTAAGTAAATTAATTGCTACCAAAACCTAACTAAGTTGCTGGTTTCACCTCTTTGCTGGAAAAACTTAGTAGATTCCTAATTTTGGAAAATGGCTTCGATCAAAAAAGGTTCAAGGGTTCTCTTGTTGAAGCACAGGTTTTTGGCTTGGTCTATCCTGGTGGCTTGTGGTAGCAAAGGAGCTGGGATGGTGGCTGACTGGTGGGGTCTTCGCTAGTTGTTAACTTATTGCTACTGAGGAGGCTTTGCAGGAAACAGATTTCTATCAGAAAATGTCAGTTCCTCAAATTGGAACATCTCTGTGGAAGCCTCTGCCGTAGGTCTCGTGGATTGTTCGGACACTGGGTAGAACTTGGGATCAAAGATGAGGAAAGCCTTCAGCCCCCTGTGTGCATTCTCCTGATGCAGGTTTGATTCAGGCAGTGATCCCTCACTTTCGAGTCCTCCTGGATGAACAGACTGCTGACTGCTCTGTGGAGGGTCTTTCTCACTCTGCGCTGTTGGATTTATTTTGATTGTTGGAAGCATCTTGATACTAAATCAACATATGGACTTGAACCTGAGGTTTCTGTAACTTAGTAATGCATGTCATGTCTGCTGGATTACTGTTAGAGGATCTGCAGAAAATATTTTGGCACTGTGTTTTTCACAAAAGATTACTAGCCCTGGGTTAATTCTGAGGTCAAACCAAGCCAAGTTTTGGATTTTCATACTTCGGCTGGAAAGCTGTGACTGTCCTCACTTAAGCACTTGTTTTCAAGCGGGAAATAAAAGTGTTTTCCAACAGCTCCAAGAAAGGGCAGTGTTGCAAGATGATAATGATTGCACCATAGTTGGAGAAGAGGCATGTGGCAGAACTCCATAAGTGCCTAAAGATATTACTTATAATCCTCTTATTCAGTCATGTGATACCAACTACTGGGATAAGTCATTAATCACAATATTAGTTGTATTCCTGTCATACAGGCTTGTTAACTCCAACAATGTCCTGAGGAAATTGCTGCTGAGGAATCAAAACAAGAAAAGTAAAAAGATACCAAGTTTCTTTCTGTATCCATCCATATGAATCCCAGGCCTTGAAACTCCTGGCAGGACACCAGGATGTAGCTGGCAGCTTTAATTGAATGGTAAATAGAAATAGCATAGATAAATTGTGTTTCAACCGGCATCCCCACCCCTGAAAAAAAAAAGAGCAAATTTGAATGTTGCTAAATACCAGTTTGCTAATGATAGGCATTAATTATTATCTCCTTTAAATATTAGAAGCGAAATAGATGAAACCATTGATTAGGGAAGGGGTGGTTTGGTTTCAGAAGCAAATTACTGGAGAGGGAAATCCCTCTTTTCCACACATACGTGAAAAGTACCAATTTTCCTTTTAGTGCTGTGAATTGAATATTTATCTGCTTTGATTTTTGCAAGCTAATTTCTATAATTTTGAAAGGGTACTATTTCAGTCACTTCCCTGAGCTTTGAATTTGAGCCTCTGGAAGGGTTTTTGTTTAGTAAATACAAGATGAAGTGTGTTCTTCTGCTCCCAGTGAGGCTGATGAATAATCAAATGAACAGAAACACTTCATCAGGCTGGCATTTTAGTGTGTTCATTTTTTTCTGGTTTACATTATCAGGAAGAATCATGATCTATGAGGCCAAGAAAGAGCTGTCCTGACTCTACTGGATTTTAAAATAATTTTTCTATTATCTGTCTGTTCTTTTTAGCTTGCAAATGAGATGGATGGTAGTACAGTCTGAGGTTTATAGCACTTGTGGTACCAGGTGATTTCCCAAAACAGCTTTTCTGCTAGATTGGTTTAGATGGTGAGGGCAAGTAGGAATTAAGGACAGCCACAGAGGATGGACTGCAGTGAAGTTTAAAGATGTGCACTGCAAATTCCTTCAGTGCAGCCAACCTGCTCTGTGCCCTGCGTGTTGGAAAAGGCTCTTCATCGTCAGTGCGAGGGTTGGGAAGGGAAGCACCAGGCCCAAATCACCAAAGTGAGTTATTAGATCATTGATTCATGTAGGGTTGTCTGAAATTATCTGTTAAATTTTATTTCAATCCAGTCCAGATATTGAAACTTGGGGAGACAAGTGTATTTCTAGGGGGGAGATGAAGTCATTTGGGGCTTTAAAGTCTGGCTTTTCTCCTTAAAACACAGAATAAGAGGAGTTAGAAGGTACCTCAGAAAGTCACATACTCAGGCAGGGCCATTTTGAATGTCCCAAGGGTACAGACTCTACAATTTTTCTAAATTATGTCTGCCAGTGCATGGTCACCCTGACAGTAAAAAAGTGTTTCCTGATGCTCAGACAGAGCCTCCTGTGCTTCAGGTTGTGCCTGTTGCCTCTGATCCTGTCCCTGGGCACCAGTGAAAAGAGCCTGGCTCTGTCCTCTTTGCTTCTTGCCCTCAGGTATTCCTATATATTATAGGAACCTCCTACAGAGCTTTCTCTTCTCCAGCCAGAGCACTCCCAGCTCTCTTGGCCTTTCCTCATGGGAGAGATGTTCCAGTCCCTTAATCATCCTCACCACCCTGTTCTTGAGAGTGTTCATGCACTGAGGAGCCCAGAACTGGGCACAGCACTCCAGGTGGGGCCTCACCAGCGTTGTGCAGAGGGGAAGGATCCTCTCTCATCCTGCTGGCAACAACACCTTTCTTAATGCAGCCTTTGTCAAGGGCACATTGCTGGAAACCACTTCTCCTTTGAAAGGAAAACGAAGAAGTACCTGAAGTAAACACATTCAGAACAGGTGTGCTGAGGGTGGAGATTTTGAAAGGATATCCTTGTTTGACTGCAAGTATTTTTGAATATTCCCTGCCATACAGAGCTATCTGATCTCTTCTGGAGTGTAAACAACTGAAATAGCAATTGTTACTCCTTAACAGTATTTGTCTTAAGTCGTGCTATTTGTCAGGGGTGGATTAGCAAAGTCTACAGAGAGTTTGTGTCAGGAATTTATCTGAGCTTACCCTTCAACATATTTCTCAAGTCATCCTTATTCGACCTCAGTGCCTGAAGATATTTTGATTCACTTGCAGAGGATTACACCATACACAGATGAATGCTCTAAATGTGTACAATATAGTAAATTCTCTTTCCTGTCAGAGAAAAGGTGTCAGCAATGGCTGCACATAGGAATTAACTGTTCTCCTTGCCAGAGATTTTTACTTTCTGCCAACGTGGCACTCTCTGAAACCCTACAGAATAATATTCAGGTTGAACAGTTTGGGGTGGAGGGTTGGCAGAAGGGGAGAGGAGGAAAAAGCTGTATTTTTTAATGCTTCTGGTGGAAAGATCTGTTTCAAGGAGATTCTATTTTGGCCATGGTTATAGTATTGTGTTACTTATCTCCTTGAGCCTGTACTGAGTAACTGTCCCAAATTAGAAGAATATCAACTGGATTTCTGTCACAAGTTGTATTATTCATTACGTACTCACAAAATAAAACAAACAAAAAACCACCATGATTCTATTGTCTCTGAATGGTGAGCCATGTGGTTAATTCCTGTGCTTTAGGTTTATTAAATTACCTATCCTCAGCTCAGAATTGATACATTTTAGCAGAGTATGTAGAGCTGTAGACATGATTTCTTGTACAAATCTCATTCTATTACTGTTTCTGGATTATTTTGCCTGTCCTTTGTGTTTGATTTCTAGTTCATTTAGACCTTGCTCCCATGAGGCTAATACATTTATGGAATTGGATTTGTGTATGCTTTTTAAAAGCAATAATACAATCAAATCAGCTGTGCTTTGCACCTTGTGTTTTCTTGCAGAACTAAAG
This sequence comes from Erpornis zantholeuca, assembly GCA_013400515.1. Lineage (NCBI taxonomy): Eukaryota > Metazoa > Chordata > Aves > Passeriformes > Timaliidae > Erpornis > Erpornis zantholeuca. The sequence continues at coordinate 160,255 of VZTN01016960.1, read as the reverse complement.
ACAGCATGTATCATGCCCTGACTTATGCCACCATACTGGAGATGCAAGCTATGATGACATTTGATCCTCAGGACATACTGAATGCAGGGAACACAATGAAGGAAGCTCAAGCCACTTGTCAAAGGTAAGAGTGGAGCAATTCAGTAAATAGTTACTTCTTGGGAACGTTTTGAAAGGCTACTGGATAAAAAAGGAAATGTAATCTTTCAAAAGTCATAGGAAAACTGAGGTTGGAAGGGATATGAGGAGGTCATCTAGTCCAGCCTCCTGCTCAGAGGAGGCTCACAGAACCTAAATTAGGGTGTTCAGCAGTCTAGTCTTGAAACTTCAGTTTACTGCAATATCTGATTTCTCTTGTCAATAAAGGGATGTCTCCTCCCTGTAGTCCTGGTTCTGCAGTGTCTGGAGGTTGTTTACAGTGTTCAAACACTGCAAGAATGTTCTCATGGGTAATGGTTGTACTGCAGTTTTCTGAGTCAATTGTGCTCCCACTTTTGCCCTCATGCTCACCCATACACACACAAAACAAATCAAAACAGGTCCTTATCCCTCTCCTTCATCAAGACAGGTTTCTGTGCATGAAAGGTAGGAGACACATCCCAGGAGGACCACGTTGATCAAGTTCTCCGTGGGCTGTGCTGAAGTTGGTGTGTTGGTGAGATGACAGGGAGTTGGTGAACACTTCAGGCATGTCAGTGACTGTGTGGGTGGCCAGCTGAAAGACATCATTCTCTGTTATTGATGCTTCTTGTTTAGAATGACCAAACTGACTTTTTGCAGATTTAGGAAGAAATCTACTGTAGCTGATTCTATCAACAACCTTGTGCATAGGCAAAGCCTTGAACACTTCACTGAAGGTAACAATATCTTTAGCATGTGTGATGTTTTCCTTTTGTATGTATGCCATTTGAATCTTGTTCACTCAATGTGGGCTTGCAAATTGTGAATCTGCTGTCCAAATCACTGATCTGGCTTTTGCTGGACCACATGCCAGTGTTTTGGCCATTGCTGTATAACCAATCCGAAATCGTTGGTCTAGTTGCTTTCAGCACTCCCAAAAAATGCTGGGTAAAGAAATATCTAGAAAGAAGTATTGAAATGCCTGTAAAGGTTCTAGATCCAGGAATTTGTGAAAGCACCAGAAAAACTCCTGCAAAATTTCTGTGACTGTGTGTCATTTCTGTTTGGAGTTACATGAGTAGTCTGGAACTGAAACACTACAGCAAATTTGGAAAATATTTTTTGCAGTTTGAGCTCAGTGATCTTATTCCTATACTAATGGGCCAAGTTTTTTGTTTATTACTCTTTGACTGATTGATTTGTTTTCTTCTCTCTGTGTGATGTTAGAGGAAATCCATGCAGAAATTTGTTATGCTGAATGTTTACTTCAGAGAGCAGCACTCACATTCCTCCAGGTATGGATTCCTGCAAGGCTCTTGGGGGAAATGTACCATACAGGTTTTTTGTATGCCTGGACTTGTAGAAGACTATAGTTTGACCTTATGGGTCTTTCATCTGGATTAATTCTGGATTTTATCTGGACTATCTGCTGATGAGATATTAGAATGTTTAGTTATCCCATTATCAAAAAATGCTTATCTCAGCACACATAGTGCTGAGTGCCCTATGACACCCTTCCCCCCTCCCTTTTGGATGTGTGAAATGCAACTGCAGCAAGCACCAATTTTCAAATGATGTCTGTTGGGATATCAGATTTTAAAAAAATAAAAGAAGATGAGATGGTCATTAAAGCTGTGCTGGAATATAAGCAAGACTTTTGTTTGAGTCTGGCTGGTGTTTGCTTTCCCAAGGCTGCTTTCTCAGTGCTTTGTTCTTGAACAGCTATTATAGCCTGCATATCTATTAGGCTCCACACATGCATTCTCCTTAACAGTGCTGGCTGTCTAATAAAGGGGAGCTCTCCCTCTTCTTTGGATTTTATCTGTCTGTTGTTTGATGGAGCAACATTAGCAGTACTTACTTGGCCTCCAGCATGCAATTTAAATTGTTAGTCACAGTTGAAATAACTGATTTTTCTTCTTGGTTTGGCTGTACTTGCTGTATTAAAGTGGGCCTCTTCATCTATCAAGGGGATAATAAAAGCCACAGTCAGAAAAAGGCTGTTGCTTCTTGGCTCAAGGGTGCTGATAGGAAATGGAATGCAGGTGGTGGTTTTATAGTGTTTGGGAGTTGCCAGGTGGGCTCTGATTTATGTTGCTTACGACAGTTTATGAACCGTGTAACTTTTTTCAGCCATCTGCTAAGTCCCTCTGATAGAAACTATTGCTTCGTAGCAACACCCATAATCAGAGGAGCTTCTAGTAGTTTCTGGAGTGCTGATGATGGACTTTGAAATAGTGAAGGTGTAGCTACCTGTTTCCATTTTCCTTTGGGATGAGTAGCCTGTAGCGCTGGGGGCAGTTTGGGTGAGATCTGAAACTATGGAAGGCAGACTTTTGAGAGCTTCTCTGTTATGTCTATAGGAAAGGAGCATTTTAAAACCATGTCTCTTGGTTTTAAGCACTATTTTCACAGGTATCTGTTTATGGAAATGCTTATAGACACATGAGAAATTTAACAGTAAGAAAATAATTTCTTGTCCTCTTCTGTTTGCTTCCTCTTCTGTTCTGCATTTAATTTTTCATGAACACATGAACTAGTTTTGAAAACTAAACAGGCACTTGGTTCCAGCAGCTACTGAAGTGAGCTAGTTTTGATGCATAGTAAAAAGGACCAAATCCAGCTGAAAATACATAGAATGTATTCTCAGCATTTTTCAAGGGCTGAAAAATTCTCACATTGGCTGTCCCTGCTGTTGGTATCATTCTGAGTGTAAAACCATATTCCTTCTAAAACCATATTCCTTCCTTGTTCCACTTTCCATTCAAAGGAAAATATAACTGCACATTTGCACATGGCTGGGTGTGCTGCACCCCCCAGTATGCTATACTTAGTACATCTAATTAATTCATACAATCCATGCTATTTTCTCCACAATGCCCTCTTACGATTTTTCTGTGATGGTATCCTCTGTTAAAACACAGGTAGACTCTGTCTTAAAGTAACAGCAGATATCAAAACAAACCAGAATGACAGATTACATATAATAAGTGCCACCAAAGAAGTATGAAGCTAAAGGGCCTCTAACTCATGGTCCCCCAGATACTTTGCTACAATTTCTCAGTTTGTTATAGCTTATAATGTAACATGTTATCTTACTAGTATGGATCTCATACATATATATGAATATTCAAACCAAAAAGAGCATATCCTGCATAATTTTACTGATCCTGCTTCCCTCTTAGGATATGAGACTGTGTCCCTGTAGGCTCCTGAGGACAGGAGTTACTTGTGAACATTTCCTGGCTCAGCACCAGACACATCTTAACTAAGCTCAAGGACGAATGAGAGAAAGCTGGGTTTTGAAAGAGCCATACCTTAGGTGACATCTATTAGCTTAGTCCCTGTGTTCATTAATGCAAACTCAGATGGTCCAAAGATGACAAGGACTAAACTGTTCACAGCATTAAATAAAGTGCTTGTGTCTGAACAGAGTAAAAAAATATTTTAGTATAGAAAGAAAATCCTAAATCCATGTATTGTCTTAGAGGCTTATATTGTCTGTGTCATGCTGGTTATGTTCCAGGTGTGTATTCATCTTAAGAAGACAAAAGCCCTTTATAATGCTTACAAATTCATACTGTTAATGTGTTTGCATTCCAACAGGATGAGAATATGGTCAGCTTCATAAAAGGAGGCATCAAAGTCCGAAACAGTTACCAAACCTACAGGTGTGTCAGAGGGATGATGTGACTAAGTGCACTCTCTCAGTAAAAAGTGCTGCTGGTGAAATTATCCAGTTTGCAAATTCATTACTGTTGTATTTATTGAGTCTTTGTTATGGGCATAATTTCTATAGATTTTCTCAGCCCACACAGATTATTCCTTTGCATTATAAAGGACAAACATACAAAGGACATTAACATTATGGTTGGTTTGGATTGCAGAGAGACTGGACACTAACTCTGTAAGCTCCCAAGGTTTGCCTACTTCAAGTACTATATCCTTGAAACAATGTCAGATAATTACTGTTCTAAATGATGTTCACTGGGTCTGCATAGCACAATTGGCAGGTCTTGTGGGCATTAGGCATAATGAAATGACATTTCTTTATAGTTCCAGCTGCAGCTTTTTGGAGAATTTAAAACCAGTAGCTGAAGCACAGTAAAAAGCAAAGGCTAAGCGTGCATCATATTTTATTCATTTTAGAATTTTAAATTTTGATTCAGAGTAGGCACAGAATGTCTTGTATCCAGCAGACACAAAACAGCACCAAGTCCAGGTTCTCCAGGAGTCTGCTGGAAGGGAGAGAGGTGACAGTGTCCATGTTTGCATGTGTTGTAGGTCTCTCTAAATGCAGGTCCATTGTAAAGACTGCACTTACAGGGAATAGTGCTGAGTTGGTTGGCAATGAAATGAAATCAATCAATGAATCAATGAAAATATGACAGCCTGAACACAAGTACATGCTTCCATTAGAACAGTGTTTTTCCTCTCCTAATAATTAACAAAATAAACTAAAACAGTAGTGTAAAAACCGCATAACTATAGAAAGCTTGGAGGACAATTGATTTCAATCTGAACTGGATTACATGGGAAATAAAGGGACACTACAAAGCTGATACCTATAAAAGTTAGAAAAATGAGTGAAAATAATTTCTGATCTGTCTGCCTATTTTAAAATATGTATAAAAATTGTCTTTTCCTATATAAAACAAAATATTCTTTTGAACGTGCACTTAATCCAGGGATTAGTGAAACTCAAATCAAATTTGTTAATTTAAATTTAAGTCTCGTGCACTGCCCCATCACCTCTTTTTGTAGTAGCAAAGTTTGGTGATGCTTCCAACAGCCATCCTTGAAACATTTTCAGGCCAAAATTTGGTTCAATATCAACTGTATCTGCTTGATAGGATTTCCTCTTCAGGATCCCATGTTTTGTAATTGATAGTAATGTGACAGAAATGATTTGTTGATAAACCCAACAAAATGTTTTAGATGTTGTTCACTTGGGTGAGAAGACAAATTGACTTTTTCATGAACTACTCCATAGTTCAAGGTAATTCGGTTACTTTCTTATGGAATTTTAATTAATTATGTTATTTATTGACACTGTAACAGAATCTTGTGCTTTTCCAGGGAGTTGGACAGTCTCATACAATCCCCACATTATGTCAAAGGAGAGAACCATCTTCATTTTGAGGGAGGTGTAAAACTCGGAGTTGGAGCATTTAACCTGGTATGTACCAGCAGTTCTTATCCTGAGCTGAAGCCCTGCTACCTCCTGAAAATGACCTTAACTTGAATTCCTGAGAAATTCCACTGGCATCATACTGATCATGTGGTTAACATTAGGGGTGTGCTCTGACAGTGCAGGATCCCCAGTGTGTGGTCTGAGAACATCAGATAATAACACACTTTAGAAATAAAGAGATTGCTGCCCACAACGTGGGGTGAGGGCCAGGAGAAGCCTTGCACAGGAGCACCAGTTGCCTGTGCCTGTCGAATTCCACTTTTCTGTTTACCTGGAACCTTCTGTTCCCCTGGTACTTGGGGAACTACCAGGATCTAGGCTGTTAGCAGGGCATTTGGAGGGGCGGGGTACAGGGATGAAGCTTTGGGTGCTGCTCCAGGCACTGCTGGATGTTGTTGCTTCTGTTCTGGCCAAAAAGCAGATGAGTGAACGGTGCAGGATGGATCCTGGTGAGGCACTGACCCAGACATGGCAAGGGGTGACATGGTTGTTCAGGGCATGGGTTGCAGAAAGTGCCTGGAGCTTCCTCTTGCTTGCATTGCTTTGCCTGAGTCTGGCACATGCCCAGATATTAGATTTACTGCACAAAAACCAAATATGGACTGTGTGGTATGAACCCAGAATTTCTGAAATGTCCAAGAAGTACTGGAGTTACTAAGCAGGTACTGTGTAAATGTATTTCGGTGTAGGGCACCCTGAAGACACAGGGTACCTATATTAAACAGAAATTTGTCTAAATTACATGTAAAATATAGCAGGCGTATATATTTACCCTGAAAATTGTCATATAGAGATGTTTTTAGTAATTTCATTAAATATTTCTTGTGTTTGGAAAAATTGCAGGAGGCAATGCCTAGCTGAAAGGCAGAAAGTCTGTTACTGCTTAACTCTTTTGTTTTTCTCTGTAGACATTGTCCATGTTTCCTGCACGGATTCTGAGATTATTGGAGTTTGTTGGATTCTCTGGGAATAAGGTAAATGTGAACTAAATTTTATTGGTATATTCCCCTCACTCTTAAATTAAAAAATGGAGATGGGAGTTTCTCTCTTCTTCCTCACATTATCTGTAACCCTCTGGTATCACACTGTGGCACTGATGCTTTCCTGCAGCTTGGTTTTGCTTTATATTTTTGACTGAATTCTTGCAATTCAAACACTGTCATCACTGTTCAATGATGCAACAGTTGTGAAATGTGGTAAATACAGGAAATGTGGCTAATACAGGGATGTCAGCTTATTAAGGTTTTTAGTTACTTGTCTTTTGATGTAGGCTTGTGCTCAGAAATCTGTCGCCAAAAGTTTATTCCTAGCCTTTAGTATATTATATAGCTTTCTTGGTAGTTGCTGTTATTTTGGGGTCTGAATGTTCCTGACAGGTTCTTGCATGACAGAAAAAACCCAATCTATTTCATTTCTGCTGTAATATCAGCTGGAAATTTGAGTGTGGCACATAAATTCCCCTAAGGGAGTGAGTGCTTTTTTTTTTTGCGTGTAGAGTAACCAGTCTGATCTATGTTCTTTGAGCAAAATGTTTAAGGAAAGAAGTTCAGTAATGGAGCACCGGAAAACTCCCATGATGTTGAGAAAGAGCTGTGCTGCTGCTTTGTGGATTCATTGTTTCAAAAGAATACTAAATAGGTGGGAGTATCTTGGCCTCGATACCTTGTACCTGCCCTTGTCTCTCTAGGAGCAGAAGATGAGATTCCCTCAAAGCAGGGCTCCTGGGTTGAGAGAGAGTGGTGCAGAACGTGATCCCTTTAACTAAACCACTAGCCACATTTTTCATAAATGCTGGGTAAGGTAAATGTCTGATGCAAGCACAACAAAAGCCATGTAAACAAGTTTTAACTCTTTTATAATGTTATTTACAAAACAAGTTTTAAGGAGAAAAGTGCCTTTTTATCAGAGCTGAAGCCTTACTGGCAGGTGAATGTCATCCCATTTTATTGGTTTACAGGAAGGATCTTATGTCTGAAAATAAAATGTCTTATTCAAAAGCAAGGAGCAGAGTGTGGATTACAATTTAGAAATTTCCAGGAGCTGACCAGGAGCTATTTCACAAGCAGTAAAGGCAAAACTCAAAGAGTTCTACCTGTCAGTTTCAACGACAGAGCATCTAAAGAAAATATTCTCTTAGAAATGTAAAGGCAATTCACGTACCAGCAGAGTTCTGAGAATACTTTGGTGAACACTCATCTTACTACTGCAGATGGAAATTGTCCCTCTAATTGAGTTTCTTTTGGCCCTGGGATTTCTTGCATGGCTGTGAGTGGGCTGATATTTTTGTTGATGAGTCAGCTCCTATTTCAGTTCCTTAATAACTCACTGAAGCATGACCTAGATTACCATAAATTTGAGCAAAATCCTGTTGTTTGCACACCATACAAAGGAGTGTTTGAAACATGTCGATGAAATTTCATTGATGGCCATTTATTTTAACATCCTAAAAAAGTCTTTCTGCATTTAACATTTCTGAGTCAGGTGCCTAAAGCCAAAAGCGAAATTGCAATTGCATGTGCCATCCTTCCCAGTGATGGTTTTCCAAAGCTTGCAACAAGACAGTAGACAAGAGTCTAGAAGGTGAAAAAAAGAGTGACAGAGGAGGAGAGGAAAGTTTGTCATGTGCTGCACTTATCCAGAAGAAAGGAGTTTTTCATACACCTGTGTTTGATGCTGGAGTCTTTTCCTTTAAATGCTCACTCTGAGCACCAGGTTGTGCAGCAGAGTCATGGTTAGTGCCTTGAGCTGTTTGCAGATTACCTGGGAGAGCTACAGTGCACTGCAGGACAGCTTGATTTTGGTGTGGGCCATGTGTTTATTAAAAGTGGGTATAAAATTGCATTGTGTGATCTTCCACGATACCAACCTGCCTGGAAGCCAGCAGGTTTGCCCCTGGGGACTCTCCTTGTCTCAGAGTCGTGTCATGTGGAACAGCAAATGAGGACATGCCCAAAGCTCCATTACTTCCTAAGCCATTTGCAGGCACTGTGGACATCATGATCAGCTCAACAGCAGTCTGGAGTCTCAAAATAGTAGGTGGGATAAGATCAAGAATATGTAAAAAGTAGCCTGAGGCCATGTTTGTTCCCTTCCAGTCCGAGATGTGCCAGCTGTGCCCTTTGCACTGTTTAAGCTCCTTTCCCTTGCACCATTAGTCAAAACATGGGCTTATTTGCGTTTAGCAGCACAGGCCCCACATTTGGGCAGCGAAGTTCGGTGCAGTTTTGCCCAATTTTGTGAGAAGTGCCTTGTGGGCAGAGGTGTCTGTCAGGCAGTCTGTGCTGGGGAGCACAGGAACCTCCCTGGGCAGTAGGTGGAGTGTGTGTACCATCTGCACTCGGGTGTTCAACCGTGACTAACCTGTGACGTGAGAGCAGGAGACTCCTTGCACTGTCTCCCTGGAAGCCTGAACCCTCCTCACTGGCTTCTCTGCCAGGTCTCAGGCTAATATTTACTCTTGTGCTTATTTTATAGATGATTACAAATGCTGTGCTGCTGAACTGTAGAACAGTTTGACATGAGCTTACCATATGTTAAGTGCAATTTGTCAGGGGGTCAGATGACAGCATGATTTCAGGAGAAGGCAGGAAAACTGTCAGATAGAGCCAATTTCTTTCAAATTATACTTTTTTTTTTTTTTTTAAATGTGGGAGGACATTTTTTGCAAAGCAGCTGAGATGAAGAATATTCTTGATGTGTCAATTTCTAATAAATTGAATTCCAGTTTCTCACTAAGTATCTCTTTCGAATTGCATTTTAGTCTCTTCAAATTTTAAATGAAGTTGAAATCTAATGCTATTTCCTGGGATACATTCAAGTGCCCTGTCTATCAGCTTAACTACTCAGTTCTTTGTAAAACTGTTAGTATCCATCCTCCTTGCTAAACTTGCAGCAATGTGATCAGGCCATGGCACATGAGGAGCAGTGACCTTCCTTTCATTGTCAAGATCCCAAATTAAAAGAATGGTTTAAAAATAACATCCAAGAGCTTTTGCTTCATTAAAGTTGATGGATTTTAATCAATAACAGCTGAAATAAATATGAACCAGTCTCAGTGTTGTCTGATAATGATTTTGAGCATTGTCCTTGTTCATCCTGCAACTGCTGTGGGAATCCCCACTGCTCATGTGGGGAGTCCTGAATGCCAGAGCATTGGATGTGTTGGGACAAGAATTGAATCAATGAGATATTGACATAATGTAATGTAGGGGCAGTCTTGGGAATTAGATTGTGGGATGTCATGAGGAACTTGCAGAGAACGCTGAGAGTTACCACGCTGGATCATGTCTGTTTCTAGGAAGCATCATTGCTCCCTACTCCGTGTTCTGCTTTATGTCTTTCAGAGTAGTCTATGTTTTGTGTGAAAATAAAACTGAAGTGTGTTAGTGTCAATTTAGGGAAATTACAAAAATGTCATTCTGGAAAAATTTCAAACCCTTATTGCCTTGACATCTGTTTCATATTGTCTCATTATGCCCTGTAGTAGACTTTGTTTGGAAGCTCATTCCTGGTGCTTATATCAGTTGTGACATAGGTGTGGGAGATAGTTATGGGTTATTTATGGTTAGAAGGTGTGTCCTGACAATTAAATCTAAAGTACTCATGGTGCCAGTCCCTAAGTGAGTGCAATTTGTTTGCAGAGTTACTCCTTAGGCTCAAGTAGCTGCTTGTGATTTGGTTCCCAGATCCTCAGTCTGATCCCTGTGAGCATTACACTGCCCAGCTCCTGGCACTCCCTTGGTTGATGGGGTTGTTGGCTAATCCCTGTAGGCTCCCTGTGGAGAAAGGGTGGTGCTTGAAAAGGTGATTCATGTGCCTGACACAGGCTGCTGTGCCAAACTGTTCCTCAGAGGAGCACCTCTGCCTTGCCAGGCGCAGAGGGAGCCTCGGGAGGCCAGCTAGGGAGTGTGAAATGTAAAACATGATTCCCAGTGACACCCTTCATATTCCTATTTTCTGGGTGTCCCATTGTAAGAGAAGCAGTTTGCAAGATGTTTTTTTGAGAAGCAGCTTTGCTGCAGTGTTTTCTACAAGCAAGAGTTGTAATACTAATAACAACTTCTAGATTTCTTTTATTTAGGCTGTGTCTGTTGATTGTTATTACTTTAATATAGAAAGTTTGGGATATTCAGGTGGCAGAGTGAAAAGTGAACACTCTTTAATATCTCTGCTGGACTAGATAGGCTTGTGGACATTCCACAGAGCGAACTAACTTGCTCAGTGAGCTTCTCATGCCTATGTAATTACTCAGTTCAAGAATTTAGAATTAAGGGTGTCAGATTTGCAGCCCTCTTTTGATGAATGGGCAATATTCTTAATCCACAGCTACTGCTGTCCAGGATGCAGTCCTGTGTAAGGTGGGTGTGGGTTCATTCCTTGTCCATACAGATGATAACTTTGTGTTTGGCTGTATAAAATATACAGTATATACAATCTATAAAATATACTTTTGAGACTAAAACATAATTGAGATCAACTTGACAAAGGGTTACATTATTTTATATGACAAAGTCTGCTTGTCATTTAAACCATAGTGCTATTTACATTCATTTTATAGATGTATTTCTATTGTCTGGAAGATACCAAATGCTGTAAGGCCTAGTGTCAGTAAGGGCTCAGTGAAATATCAAGCCTTGAGATTTTTCACTTCAAAACGTGTATTTTGGAAATATGCTTCAGAAATTTTTTTTTGCCAAAACTCATTCAATGGGATGGTTTGTCTTATTTCTACCATGAATTGCTACTTTTAAAAAAATCCAAATATTTGTGGGTTTCATCTGGACAGTTTGAAGAAGCTGAACATATCATATTTTGTTACTTATTTGTATCAAACTTTTGCTCTCAGCAGAAAATGAAGCTAGTTTTATTTTGCTAAGTACTTGATTTCCATTCAGTCACTGATTTTCAGTAATGATTTTACTATCTTTTAATTTCTTATGTAGTGACATGCAAGCCAGTATTTTCATTATTTTATCCCAACTATGATGTTGTAACAATTGCCCTGCAAATATGAGTAATATTTTTCCTTGCAGCAGTAATTAATCTAATACATTGAGTTTTAAAAATAAAAACAAAGAGAAGCAAAATCACAAACCCCTCCCATATTTATGCAAAAACAATTAACTGCACTAGTTAAGTGAAAAATAGATGTTTGAGGAAAATGAGAATGTAATTACAGGCTTCAGTGCTTAGATGGAATAGAGGTGTGGTGGTGTAACACCCCTCAGTCAACAAGGACACACTAAATATATAAATCTGTGTTGGGATCATGCTCTGAGGGCTCTCTGTGATACCTTTGCTGGTGCCTCTGATAGACACCCTCAGTGTTCCTATTTATAGTGTAGCTGGTTTCAAAGGGTGTCCTTGTAGTCACATCCATCGTATTCCAGTGACTTTCCAGTGCAGTGGTGGAGTAACTTTTAAACAGATTTTGCCTCAGCACACAGTGGGTATCTTACTGTGCATATTTACGAGTAGGCAGATCTCTTGTTTGATACATTTGCATGTTTATATTCTTGCTGTTGATATCAGGGAACTAGTCCTAGAATGGGCTGATAAATGCTCTTGCCTCAGGAACTTGAATCCTTAAAGTTGGTTATCCATCATGCTGTCATTGAATATGAACACAGTGTTATACTTGATTGCTTTAGTTCTTCCCAAAGGGAACAGAAATACTCTTCTTTTCATCATGTTTTTCCACTGGTGGTAGTGGGCCAACATCACTGTAAAGCTCCTTTTGTTCTTGGCATAGTTTGAAATGTTTTTTGCCCTGATATCTTTTGCTCTGCTTCTTGCAGATTGCATTTTCTTGATGCCTTTAACTCTGTGCAGTGACCCACAGCAAACAAGAATACACTGTACAATGGTGATGTGTGGGTTTTTTCTTGCTTTTCAAAACTCTGCATTTTGTTTCAGGAGTGATGTTTAGCAGCACTTGGATCATGGTGATAAGTTGTCTCTTGTTTTCTTATGCTAACCATGTAATACATCCCAGTTTGCTGCTCTGTCACCAGGTGTTTTCCAGGCTAAAAATGATTCGATAAATCAATATATGTATTTTTATCTTTGATTGCTGTGTAAGCAATCAGTGCCTTTTGGGATATTTGTGTGCCTTTTGGGGAATTTGGTGAGTGAGTAATCTGTAGCTGACACTGCAGAAGTTAAGCCAGCAAAACACAGCCCTGGTTCTTTTCCAACACCTTGAACCCCTCCCTCTCTTTGCACAGGAACATGGTCTGCTGCAGCTTCAAGAAGGAGCATCATCATACAGCTTTAGGTCGGTGCTGTGTACCATGCTGTTGCTTTGCTATCATACTTTCATGACCTTTGTGTTAGGTAAGATTGTTTATAATAACTCTTGGATTTTGTTAGTTCTTGTGGGACACAAAGGGGGACAAAGGTGATTCTGTCACCTGTTTGTTGATGAATTTTTTGTTTGTAACCAAATTAAATATAACTTGTTCGTGGGTCGTTTCACAGTAGTGATCACAACTGAGGAGTGTGTTTTAATATTCAAGATGGAATGTTGTTTAAGAAGGGAGGTAATGGGGATGGCCAAGAAAGTTGTGAGAACTAAATCTGGTTTAGCCAGGTGTGTTATTGGGGAGGTTAACATAAGGGCTGTAAGTGATAAATGCTTTGTTGATGTTGGACTTTTTTGGGGAGGTGACAGCTTCCCGCTAACATTTACTTCTGTGTTATCTCCTGCTAAATTGTTCTACAAAATGTGCTTGTGCCTGAGTTTTCAAGTCAGGAAGCACAGTGTTGTCAGGGCTTCCTGCTGCTGCCTTAGTGCAGCACCAACCTGTATTTATGCCTTACTTAGTGGAGAGAGGAGCCAACATATTGGCCAGTTGAGGATGGATAGTTAGTACCTTGTGTTCCTGTTCTTTTTGGTTTTTTTCTTTGTCTTCTAACTATTTTTATCACTTGCATTTTTACACATTCTAGGGACAGGAAAAGGAAATGTTGAGGAGGCAGAAAGACTACTTAAGCCTTACTTGGCACGCTATCCAAAGGTAAAATTATTTGTAAATTATTTGGTTTGATCATTTAATGTTTTCTTGCCAAAAACAAAGATCAAGACTGTATGGTCAGATTGAAAACTTTTATAGAATACTTGTATTTTTATTATTATTTATTACAGGGAGCCATATTCCTGTTTTTTGCAGGCAGGATAGAAACACTAAAGGGTAATATTGATGCGGTAAGTAATAATTTTGCTCTTGAAAAAGTAAATTTCAAAAGATTTGGAAAAATTCCTCTAGGAATGATATTTCTGTTTTGGCTAATGCTTCCTCTGGACTTGGCCTATATGTAATTTATAGTTTATTGGAATTTTGTAAACTATTTTCACTAACTTGTTTCTCCAGCTCATTTTCCCTCTCAATTTCTAGTGATAATCTAGTCCACCAGTATTAATGACACAGTTTTCTCAGTGTTTTTCCTATCCTGAAACGAGTTGTGTCTTTCATGAGACCCAGTGATAATCCTTTGCCTTCAGTGTGAGTAGAGAGTCATTAAAGACTTAAAAAAATTTTAAGAATGCATGTCCAAAATACTCTGAGACAGAGTATCAGCTGGTGTGCAGGGCAGTATGTCCCTTGAAATCTCTAGAAGTGCAGCAATAAATGTCAGCTGAGCATCTGTTCTCTGCCTTCAGTTTCCCAGTTTCCCTAGACACAAACATTCATTTTGATCATGCTTAGAACACAACTTTCAGGAACGGGGAGCTCTGTGGCAGGGTAAACTTGCTAACACCAGGATAACTGTGTAGCCAAGAACCTCTTGTGCGAAGCCAACAGGTGTGATTTTGGGGAACACTGGGCTGTCAATGTTTGGAAGCTGCAGGGGCTGTGCAGGCAGATCCTGGAGCCCCAGTGTGTGTTATGGCACTGCTGTCTGTGCACTGACACCTGACTAAGGCAGTGTTTGGAAATCTCTATGTGCAGGCAGTCAATAGGTACGAGGAATGCTGCGAAGCTCAGCAGTACTGGAAGCAGTTCCATCACATGTGCTACTGGGAGCTGATGTGGTGCTTCACCTACAAGCGCCAGTGGAAGATGGCTTTTTTCTATGCAGACCTGCTGAGCAAAGAAAACACTTGGTCAAAGGTAAGTTCAGCAGAACAGGAGGGCAGGAGGCCCTGTAGTATCTATTGACTTTCAATCAAAGTGAGTTGACTTTTTGTAGCTTCGAAGGTACAGCCTATAAAGTAGTACAAACCTGGCTGCTGTGGCTGCTACAGAACAATCTGAATTGCAAGCATTCAAACCTGAATCTTGGTGGGCAAGCAGAAATCTTTTGGGCCCAGCTGGCAGATGAAGAGCAGCTTGTTAAAGTTGCTGTGTATTGACTGGTTGTGTCATCAAATGTTGCAATTAATGGTGCAAGTTGCCATTTCTTTCATTATGCTATGGATAAAAGCTCTTCTGGTGATGAGTGAGGTTAGCCACCGTGGTGCCTCCAGGGTCATAAATACAATAAGAAGTGGTGCCCATCCCTGTGCATCTGGAAGGGAGAAGCTCTTCAATCCAGAACCCTGGTAGCTTTCCTCCTTTTGTCATCCCTTTTTGCCTTTTTAAAAATGGGGATTACGTTTCCCCTATTCCAGTCAGTGGGAATTTCCCTGGTTTGACTTGACTTCTCAGATACGATGGGCAGTGGCTTAGCACCTTCATTCACCATTTTCCTCAGGGTCCATGGACTTGTGCACCTTCAGGTTCATTAGATGGCCTTGAACCCAAACTTCTCCTGCACAGGGCAGTTCATCTCACATTCTCTGCTTTGGCTTCTGTGCCTTGGGCAGGGAGGCTGGAACACTCGGTGGTGAAGACTGAGGAAAAAAGTCAGAGTGCCTCAGCCTTCTCCAGATCCTGGGTAACCCAGTCCCCTGTTTTCTTCCAGAGAGGGCCCACATTTTCTCTCATCTTCCTTTTATCACCAACATGCCTATAGAGCCTTTCCTTATTGCTCTTGCCATCCCTGGCCAGACATCAGGGCTTTAGCTTTCCTACCTGACCCTTGGCTGCTCAGATAATTTCTCTGTATTCCTCTCAGGCTACTTGTCCTTCCCTTCACCCTCTGTACATTTCCTTTTTGTGTCTTGGGTTTGTCCAGGATCTCCTTTTTCACCAACATGGGCCTCCAGGTGTTTTTGCCCAACCTCCTCTTTTCTGGGATGCATTGCTTCTGGGCTTAGGGGAGGTAATCAGTGAATATTAACCAGATTTCATGGGCCCCTCTTCCTTCCAGGGCTTTATCTCATGGTGCTCTACCACACAGATCCCTGAGGAGGCCAAAGTCTGCTCTCCTGAACTCCAGGGAGTGACTGTTTTCTAGAACCTACTATTTGGGTTATGTTACCAAGTTGTGATGGCACACAGAGACTGTAAAATATTAGTTTTTTTCTCTGAGCATGACCTTATCTTAGGTTTTCTAGCACATGCTCCTAAGAGTATTAAAAACTTACTTTACGCAAGCATGAGATTTGTTCTTGGAATTTGGACACAAACTATAAGCAGATACATACTAAACAAAGACATACATGATTTAAAAACTCTATACTCACTTTCTAAAAGACTTATCTCTTACTTAAATTTATGTAAGACTGTGAGCAAAAGCAGAAGCTTCTTCCTTTTATGTTGCTGTTTTGTGCTTTATATGAATAAAGGTGAAGCTGTAAATTCATTTTTATGTATAGATATTCTTCATTGCATTTGCAGGCTACATACATTTACATGAAAGCTGCTTATCTCAGTATGTTTGGACCAGATGACTGCAGTCCTTTTGGAGACAGTGAAGCTGAATTATTTAGGTAAAATTTGTAAGCTCACAATTACAACAGTTTGCTGTCTTTTCATGTCACAGTGTTGGGGGAAGAGAGGCAAAATTACTCATCATGCAGATTCAAACATTTGTGCAAATAGAGTTGGATTGGTAAGAAATTGCAGAGTTAAACATCCTTTAGGCTAAAGTAGACCCTGAGTTCAGACAGATTTCTCCTGGCCATACAGTGGCTGCTGTTTCATGTAACACCTTATTTTTCAGTTGCTTCCTTTAATCCAAATGGAATGTAAGATGTTAAAGCCTTCAATGGATTGTGCTGCAAGATGTGTTCTTACTTAGTAGGAACACCAGCACAACCTGGGTTCTGAGTTTCAGAGAAGTAAGAAATAATTAAATGTGCAACTGAATCTATGCATTATAATTTATAATTATAAATTATAAAAAAGTGAGATAACCTCACTGTGTTAATGCTGGGGCAAAGAAAATTTTGGTTACTTTAGGGTTTACAATTTTCATGTGAAATCTAATTTTTTAAAATGTGATTACATTATACTTTTCAACTTTTCTCTGTCTTTTGTAATCATTATAAACAGATTTCACTGAATTTGGAATCCACTATGAAGTGAATAGTTTTAGTCTTTGGGACAACAGGAAGACGAAATCTAGTTTGCCTCTTTCTTAGTCTGTGAGGAGAGATGAGCCCTTTATATGTCAGGTGCCTCATCTAATTTAATCTTTCAGTGGGGAAGAGTCCCTCTCCTCCTGCTTGATTAAAGAGGAAGCCTAGAGATAAACGTGCCCTGCATAAAGACAGCTTTTGTGAGTACATATGGCCCAGCTTCCCTGAGGTAGCAATAGCCCGGTGTGTAACAGCTTTTTTAAATTCTCCTTATTTTGAGTTTTTTTTTCTTTAAGTTTGAATGTCTTCATCCCAGAGGTTCACAGGGGTAAAATTCCTTATGTTTTCCTTTATATTTTCAGGATTGTTCCCAGTCTGAAACTGAAAATTGCAGGGAAGTCTCTGCCCACAGAAAAGTTTGCAATTCGGAAAGCACGACGGTATCTTTCTTCAAACCCTGTTCCTTTGCCTGTCCCACCTTTGGTGAGTTAGAAACATCCACACACACCCCCTTTTCAGCATTTCTGAAACTGAGAGAAATAAGCCCGAGATAATTGGAATAAAACATCTTTCCATGTTTCTAAGGTAAAACCTCTGTAGGAGACTGGAATGTTCCCAAAGCAAAGCCAAATGAATGCGAGGAATGCTGTAAAGTGGGGCATGCACCAGCCACAGGGAACTCAGCCAGTTGTTTGTGACACGTAAATGTGTTGCATGTGTAACTCATTATTCCAGCTATAGAGTAGCGTGCTCCCAACAGCTTTCTTTTGGTTTCCTTTGGAGGAACTTTGCCCTGGGTCTCTTCTGTCGTGTCACTTGCTAACAGAGGACTTTAAGGTACAAGGAGGGGTGGTGCCAAGGGAACAATGGAAGGATTGGGGACTGCATGTAAGGAGCTGTTCAATGTGCCCTTGAATGTTTGCAGTTTGCTGCTCTCCAGAGCAGCTCATGGGTGCTGGGATGAAACAAATGACTGCTTTGGCCACTGCAGAAAACCATTGTGACTGTTGGGGTTTTTTGTTGAATTTTTTTTCACCTGTAATGCTGGCCTGGTCCCTGTGGCCAGCTGCATGAGGAACCCATTCATGGTGCAGTTACAAAAATCTGTCTACAAAGAACAAGTACAAAAGAACATTAAAGGGTTTTGAGTCCAGAGGTTTGCCAAGTGCAGTGGTGTTATCACTTGCAGCGCTTTGAGATGCTGTTTTTTTAAGAAAGAGGTGGATAATTAGTAAATCCTCTTTAAGAATATGCCAGAACAAGCAAAGCCCCTTAGAGATCACTCTCCAGCCCACCAGGGGCATGTGACACTGTGCCTCTTGAAGAAATAGGTGTTACAGCAGTGTGTGGGTATTCACCAGGGTCCACGTTCCACTAATAAGACTGAAGTGAGAAAAAAAATTAGGTTACTTTGATGTGCATTTCAGGTTTCAGAGAGGAAGGAGTGTACACACCTGGGGTTTGGCTGGGCTATCCTAGTGGGATTCTGACAGAGCAGGTTTCTGTACCAGGAGCTCTCTGGCTGGGCACACATCCTTGGCTGCTGTGCAGTTGCATTTCCAAGGCAGCAGATGCCGCAGCTGAACAGATAAAAGCACTTTATGGATGTGGAATTGGGGGCAGAATCTCATCTCCAGGATTTTTCTTTTCATTATCAGGAGGCTTGCGGGAAAGAGTGAATCCTCGAGCAAGTCTTAGTTCAGAGATTTAGCTGTGAATAAATGTGGTTTGAATACTTCTGTTTGAAAAACATGTTAATGAGTCTGCACTAGGTACAGTAAGCTCAGCACAGGTTTTCCTATCAACAGAGACCAGATGGTGAAAGCAACAGTGACTGGGCTTAACAGGCTGTTTCAGCTATTCTAGCCTGACAGCTTTTTGTGCCCTGCTTCCACCATTCAGTTATTCTATATAAAAATTTTATCCAAATGCTTTAAATTCACACGCAGACAAGATCATGTAAATAAATGGAATAAATACATGGGACACTGATCTTTTCTCTCTGGTGATCGGTGACAGGAGCTGAGGGAATGACATGAAGGTTTAGGTTGGGTATTAAGTAAAGGTTCTTCGCCCAGAGGGTGGTTGGGCACTGAACAGGCTCCCCAGGGAATAGTCACAGCACCAGCCTGACAGAGCTCAAGAAGTGTTTAGACAGCACTCTCAGGCACAGGGTGGAATTCTTGGAGTGCTCTTGGGCAGGACCAGGAGCTGGATGCAATGATCCTGATGGATCCCTTCTAACTCAGGATATTCTATGATTTTATGATTAGATATCATGTCATTAAAGCCAGGTTTAAGTCTATATAATATTTTCATCTTTCACTTTGTGATTGATATTAGCAATGGGCACATCTGGTGATATACTCTAAGAACCCTGATAGCAAATAGGAATTCCACCGATAGTTTTAATAAAATTTACTCCAAGGACAGTTGAATAATAAAGAAGTTACTTTCTTTGGGAACATCAAACAAACCTGAGGAATGTAAAAGATTTGCAGTTCAGATTTAAAATTCTGTCGGCTTCTTTGAAACTTGGCTTAAAGGTTAGAGGGTTTGGTTTTCTCTTTGGTTTGTTTTGCTGTCCTGAGATTTCATACTTTTTCTGTGGAAGCAGTACATTGCAGTTATTTAAGGATATTACTGCCTTGGCTAGGATAGAGCTGAAAAACAAGAGGAGACCTTAACAAAGGGACAATTAGCCATGTGCCACCAATGTTTTAAGTCTATTTTGTTGGTGCTTGCCTTCTTCTATAATCGAGAGTGTTTGCATTCTGTTCAAGCAATCTCCTTTGCATTGTGTGCAGTAAGTGGCTCTTGAGGTGTCATCCAGGGCTAATTTGCTCTGAAAACCAGTGTAACAAGTTTTCAGTTGCAATGGAAATACATTTTGACAAACTGACTTTATTTAAGGAACCTGTAACTTTTTCACCATGCAGAGATAAACTGAAGTATTTGACAACTACATTTATCCAGTGCTGTAATTAATGATGCTGTCATTTCTCCCTGACCCCAGGAAATGATGTATATCTGGAATGGCTATGCTGTAATTGGAAAATGTCCCAACTTAACAGAAGGCATGTTAGAGACTTTAAATGAAGCAGAAGAAGCATTGGCAAGAAGTTCAGGTAACCAGTGGTAGGGCCTAAGCAGTTATTTTACAGTGCAATAGCTGAAGATATTATCTGTGAATAGAGAGACAATCATTACTAAAGTTAATTGGATTACAGGAGGAACATAGATAAGGAAACCATAAATAGTTTATGCAGATAGGAATATTTTTAATTGTTAATATGGTAATAGCTTACAATAATAGCAAGTGATTTTCCATCCACACGTGTGTTAGGAATGGTTTATGACATGTTAAAGGACTGTTTATTTTGCTAGATCAAAATCAGCATAGGTATTGACTTGATGACTTGGATCCTGAAGCTTTGTTAACCTCAGATATTTCAATTTTGAAGGATAAATAGGAGAGGAGTTGGTTTTTTGTTTTGAAGGTGCTGTCAGTTTATGATGTGACCTTTGGGCTGACTGGTGTCACCAGTGTGCTGCAGAAATCCAGGACACCAGGGATGGCCTTCCTGTCAATGATCACAGTACAGGATTGAACTGAAATAGGCTCTGCTACCACATTTTCTTTCAGTCTTTTAATTAGCTATCCATGAGAAAATTAAATTGGTATTTATTTCTTGTCAGTCTTTCCAAGTTCCTGTGGGAGTGCAAGCAGTCTGCACAGCTTTTCTCCCAAAGTTTTTCCTTGACAAATATTTGTTCTCATTACTTTTATATACAACCTTCCTGCAAAAGGATCAAGCCCCTGTTGACAAAGGAATATAGACTAAAACACTGCATTGCAGTCTTTTATGTGGCCTTGGACTTCTGTGCAGTGAATTACCCAAGATTTGAAAGGGTTGCCTGAAAGACTGGCTAAAACTATCTATTTTTAATTAATTGAAAGAGAGAATGGGAAAATATTTTCAGTGAAGGTGACATCTTAGAAAAAGGCCTTTGGCCATTTCACCTTCTTTGTCACCCATTTTGTTTCATCCTCTTAAATAAGTGAAGTATTTCCCTGTTCCCTTTTTCTCTTAGTTGGCAAATTGTGGATAAGGCTGCATTTTGCAGGGATTTGTAGCAGATTCATGTTTCTAGAACACTATGAGGACATGTAATTGAGAAGTGGGATGCATTTTAAACTTGCCAAAAATTTAAAGTGTTGCCTGTTTCAAATATTGACTTGCTGTTTTCAGGCATATTTGATGAATTGGAAATGAGCAACCAAGCTGAAGGTTTTGCTTGTAAACCTTTAAGAGTAAGCTGCCTGTGTGGATTTGCTATGGGAAACCCAGAAGTTTTCTTTCATATGTATTATGCAGAAATTTTCTGATGAAGAAAGAGTGTTGATAGTGAGGACTTTGAACTAGGTGAGGCTGGTAAGACTCTGGGCACTCAGAAGTATAAACTCCAAAGAAGTAAGATGTGTGGTAGAGGTAGCAAGGTTTCACGTATTTTTATTTAGCCAAATGAAGGTAGAGAACTGACAAAATTCTTGCCCATGAATAGGGCACAAGACTACAAGTCAGGAAGCAGAAGAGCTGTACAGGGCAATAAAGGCAAAGGGTTGAGAGACTCTAAATTGGACTTCAGTATTTACAAAATGGACAC
This sequence comes from Erpornis zantholeuca, assembly GCA_013400515.1. Taxonomy (NCBI): domain Eukaryota; kingdom Metazoa; phylum Chordata; class Aves; order Passeriformes; family Timaliidae; genus Erpornis; species Erpornis zantholeuca. Next base: position 138,866 of record VZTN01016960.1, on the reverse strand, counting down.
CTTTCATTAGTTTTTAGGTGTCAGAGCAGTAAGACTGTGGAATAGCCTTTCAGTGGGAGTAGGGAGGGAAAGAACAGCCTAACAACTTTTGGACAAAGTTTGATCAATTTTTGGAAAGGTTGACGTGTGTTTGTCTCTGCATTAAATTAAATTCACCAGCTAGTTCTTTCCTGTGTTGCAGTAGATGGATTGTGCTCGCACTTACCTTTGTAAAGTTTTCCTACAGGTAGGAAAGTCTCTTCTGTTCTAGAGTTGTCTAAAATGAGCCATTTACTTCCACCCACAGCTACAGAACTACTGGCAGATGACCGGTGTGTGATAAAGCTGTTAAAGGGATTGTGCCTCAAGCATTTGGGCAAGATCTCAGAAGCAGAAGACCATTTTAATTACATCTATTTAAAGTAAGTTTTCATATCTGACATGTAGGAGAGCTCTTGAGTTTCAAGTAAGAGGAGATGCAACCATGATATGAACAGAAGGAACTGCAGTCTCTTTAGTGTTTACTTCAAGGGATTTTGATTTTAATTTCCAGTGTTAGCCATATGTTGAAGGATTTCAAATCTGCAAATCTCCTTTTAGGAGGATTGTAGGTGCACAAAATTTTTTATCTACCACTTACCTTTTCTTGCCCCCTTCCTCTTCCCAGTCATGAAGGAGGTGTACTCAAAAAGCCAAATGCACCCTGCAGAGACAAGCAGGAATGTGATTGCACTGGGAACTTCTGCACATCATGTGGTGAATGGCACCTCTTTCAGTCATCTCACATGGATAGAGCTCATGATAGCGTCACCTTTTCTAACATTTTCCTCATAATAAAGGCATTATTTTCTAATCTTGAGATTATATGTATTGTGAAGGATGCTTATGCAAAATACACATTTAATAACCCAGAAGAGAACTTTGGATAGAGAACATGACAAGTGTCGCAATAGAGATTGATTGCTCCCTCTGATCTTAGCTAATCTCCTGGTTAGTTGTGTTTGGAGCTGTTAAATGAGGGAAACAATATATCATTTCAAGGTCTCTAGGCTATTTCTTTTCCAATGCAGTGAGAAGAAGATAAAATACGACCATTATTTAATTCCAAATGCCTTGCTGGAGCTGGCAATACTCTATCTGGACCAGGATAGAAGAGAAGAAGCAATAAAACTTCTGGAAAAAGCAAAGTAAGTGAAAAGCCTGTGTTGGTGTCTGATGGGTCAGTTTGGTGTTTTACTGGTTAGCAGGAAGCAGAATAATTTCATTAATATCATGGAAACTAATTTAATTTTTCCAATGGGAGCATGCATGCCTTAGTTTTGGTTTGGACCTTTCCAGTGGTAGGTGTTACATTTGTTCAGTCTGGGACTTGCAAAAAGAACCCCAAAAAATTAAATATCTTAATAGGAATGTCAAAGGCTTCCACAAGAAATAATCCATGTGTAACAAAATGTAATAATCTTTGTAGTCTATTTGCTTATTCATATAAAAGATGTATTAAATTAAATCAAAGCTCTCTGTTACGGCTAAAATAGCATTACTTAAATTGATGGCCAGCAGTGCCTGTTTCTTTCCTTGATTAAATGCATTTAAGATAATGCTTCAGGTTACATTTGGTATCTTTGTATTGTTTCATCTGCATAAAGGCAACTAAAACACCTGCTTTTACTGTTTTGTGTAATTGATTTTTCTAGCAAAATAGGTTTATCAGGAAGCTGGGCTTGATCATGTGTGTTCTTTATAATAAAATTAACAAATAGGGGGTTTGCCTCTGTTTGAACGTTTACTTCTCTGCTGAGCCAAAATTTTGGCAGTGGTGGGGAGGGTGGAAATCCAACCCAAACAATTTTCTGCCTCTTGAAGCATCCAGCAGCTGCAGGGTAGTTCACCTCTGCCTGGATCCTGAATGGGTCCAGGTATGCAGAGTCACTGCCACAGGCATGAGCAGCTACAAAACTGATGCCTGCCCCTGGTTCAGAGATGTCAGAGTTTTTATGTTGTCTTTTGTCCAAGTCAGGCCACTCTGCAAGTCAAGAGTAGCAAATCAAGACTACCAAAGGTTATGCCAAAAGCCTGTCAGTGCAAAAATTAAAATATTGCAATCTCCTGTGCTCGTGAGCCTGGTTCTCTGTAGATTCATGGAAGATATGAAGAGCAGCAAAAATTGCATTAACAAAGTGCAGTGGAAAGTGTTTCAATTGGTTTCATGTTCCTCAAAACACGCTTCTCCTGTCCTCGTTTCCTTTGTTCAAACCTCTCTTAGAAGAGCTCTAGAAATATGAATGATTTGGAGCTGCTGATTCCAACTTCTGTCATTGCTGCTTGGCCATTGCACCTTTCCCTGGCAGTCTCAGGTCCCCTCAGGAGAAGGTGTTTGCATTAAAGGGGTGCACCTGCAGACAGCAGCTCTGAAAAATGTGCTGTCGCCCTGTGTATGAAAGCTGCTACTCAGACTTGCTGTGCCCAAAGAACTCTTGAGCACTGTTATGACATTCAAAAAAAGAAAAAAAAAATCTCATTACAAAACCCCTTGTTTCAGTCAGCCATGAAAATAGGTGCAGCTCTTACGTTTTCACCTGTGGCATTAAAATGGGTTAATGAGCTTTCAGCTACAAACACTGAATCTCAGCAGCCACGAGAGGGAGAGCAGAGCACTGGTGGGGTTGGGGCTGCAGAATTCTCTTTGCAGTTGGCAGGAGCACAGGCGAGCACTTGGCTGGTGCATGATGCTTGATTGGCCTGACCTAAATCCACATACTGCTGCTGGCTTGGATCCTCAGCTCTGGGAGAAAGAGTGGGACGAGATGATAAACAGTTTTGGCTTGGTCATGCATGCAAATATTTCTATTTGTATGACTGTAAACTACAAACAAGAATATCAGCGTACTCATGAGAAATGCAGGCTCTGCATGACAAAATCTATTTGATTTAAAGGAAAAACTCCAAGGGGTTTCAGATCAGCACACAGCAGAACCTGACCACCTCCTTTTCTCAGTCAGCCTCTGGGGTGTTGCATATATAAAATTATAAGCTGGTGTAGGATGGGCATGGAATTCCTGGTTTTCACCAAGAGACTGGCTCTGCCACAGACAGATACCACACTGCCATGCTTGGTTTGAATTATGAATTTAGAACTGAAATGCTGTTAAGGTACATGGAGTTTAATACTTAATGTTATGTTTCTGTAAAGATGACAAATATCTTCTACAAGAAAATTAGCATGGTCTAATCCCCTTTTGTATCTGGATTCTGTATCCATCCTGTAGGAGCTGACATGTTAATTCCTACTAAATAGGATCTGCACTTTCTTTGTGGTCCTGGGGCAAATTTTCTTTTTTTTATATATAAGCTTTTCCATGAAAATACAGATTTTTTGAATGTTCTAGTAACTCTTTGGAGCCTGGCAGAGCTACTGGAAACTATAGGCAGATGACAGTGTGGAGTCAGGCACTAGATGTGTGTGGTGGAAATCCTGCCAGTCTTTCCCTGGGATGGTGAATTGCTCCTCAAAAGCTGATATGGAATCTGGTGTGTGCCCACTTTCTCTTTCCAAGCTCTGGAGCAGGAAAATGTCTGACTTTATTTCCTACACACAGTGTTCACATCATTGGCAACCATAGGATGGAGATGGGCTGTTTCCCTCCTCTGGTTCAGAACAGCTTCCCTTCTCTCTCTCTCCCCCCCCCCCCCCCCCCCCCCTTACTTTCTTGGAATGAATCTGCCTTACTAAAATGATTTGTTAAAATGCTGAAAGTATTTGTATTCAAATCTGTCAGTTATACTTTGAGAAGGGAAAAAAATTTCTAATTTCTGAATGTAAACTAAGTGGATGTTACAGATAATTAATATGGACTCAGTATTTTGATTGAGTGGACCAGATTCAACTGCTTATTAAGCTATATTTTTTCTGGTAATTGCCAGTGGAACTACAAATAAAGAACAAAGAGCTGCATTGTTTGGCCAGGAACACATGCCTTGTATTTTAGAGTAGGCAACAAAGGAGCTTGTGAAGAAAGGCTTTTCTGCTGTCTACAGTTGTTTTGCTTAAAACAGTAATACAAAGATAACTTAGAAATGTTTTAAAAATGTATATTCATTGGAGTGGATCTTCTTTTGTTTCAGACAAAACTACAAGAATTACTCCATGGAAACAAGGACACATTTCAGAATTCAAGCTGCCCTGCATCAAGCCAAATCCGCCCCAGAAAATGGAATGCACTGTGGAGCCTCGGCAGTGTCGTAACTTCTTCTTCTTTGATGTTCTGTTTGTTGCAAACTTCGGTGCAGAAAATTACTGACACTTTAGAATTATTTTTCCTTCTCTTTCAAGTCAGTGAAAAACCAAATAACTTAAAATTTCAAAGGTGATGCATAAAACATTAATCTAGTGTAATAACATGGCAAAAAATCTCTCAAACCAACCATAACCCTGAAAAATATTGTTTTTCCAACAGTGGATTTTTGAATACTTACATCTGTGTAATTCATTTTTCAATCGTGTGCCTTTCTCTTGTGTTCACAACATTATGTTGTAGCTTGCTTAGTGAAAGGGGAACATTAAAAAAAAAAAAAAAAAAAAAGAAACAGCAAAACTTTAAGATTCCCAGATTTAATCTCAGTTAATTCTGAAAGTTTGTTTGAATCCATACTGCTAGGAGTTGAGAAGCAAGCACTGCTTTTTCTGAGTACCTGCTTAGTTGGAATGGTGTGAGAAAATCCCACAGCAGGGAGGAGCTCTGGATCCTGGGCATTTCTAGTTGTGCACAGAAAACTTCTCTTTATCAGCTTCTACCAGTTACATTTTTGCTTCTGCAAGAAACCTGCTGGTGAAAAGAATGGTCTCCCTTATGCAAGTACCTTGACTTTTTCTTTAGTTTGGTTTTCCTGTCAAGTCTGCTGCTGGTAGCAGCTGAATTAATTTACTGAGGATTGCAGGAGGAAAGGTGGTGACAATATAAAACTGCATCACTTCTTCTTTGACAATGGGAAGTCCTTAGGAAATGTCTTTTGTCAGAATGAACATGATCTGAAGCTTACGTCAAATTTAAAGCACAAGTCCTTGAAGGTCATTTAAGAAACAGCAGCACTGCAGTGGCTGGAGCGATACAGGAGTTACTGGGACAGCCCAGCCCTTCCCACAGTGGCTGTTCCTAGGATTCCCAAGCTGAGATGTCCATGTTGCAAGAGGCTGATGTTCCCTGTGGGAGGAAGCTGAGACAGGAGCAGGCTCCCTCAGCACAAAGGACTTTATCTTTCTGCTCTTTATTGATCTTTTGGGAGATTTCCTGTGTCAGGGGCTTTGAGCATAGAGCAATGAGCTGGGTCTGCTTTCCAATGCCCCCTGCCATGGAATTCCTGCTTTGCTGCAAAACTGGTGGTCAGGGGTACCACAGCTTTGACTCCTGTTTGCTGTTCTCCAGGCTAGCTCCATGTCTGTATGCCTCTGGGGTTTTGGGGCACACTTCTACCTCCCTTTTGAAAGAACTTCTTCCCCATTACCCATTCTGATGGGTGGAGATGGGAGGTCTCCTGACAACCCTTTTTCTTCAATGGAGGTGTTTGTCAGCAAGATTCTTATCTATGTACCTCAGAGTGAATATCCTTTCTAAAGTGGTTGTTCCCAGCAGAAGAGAAAATGGACAGTTTATAGCTCTGCTTTTGCCTCCTCAAAGGAAACGAGATTGTTTTATAACTGTAAATTAATATGCAAGGAGACAGAACCACCAGTTCCTCAACAAGGAGAACTTGCATTGTCTTAAAAATAGATACCCTTTATAAAAGTCTTTCCAAGATAAAATGATAGATGAAAACCACATTTTTTAAAGTGACTTTCTCAGATAAATTCAGTTCAGATAAATGTCTCGATTCAGATAAAACTCAGTACAAACAGTTACGCTATTTACATGCTGCACATCAAGACGTCAGTGTAAAAATTCAGTCATTCTTTGTATAGAATAAAAAAAAGTTTCTTGTTCTACTTCATGCATATAACGCCTCTTCTTCCAGTTGTCCTTTTCAAATATTTTGGCAGCCTTAGCATCTTTTAAGCAAGCAATGCCATGTGAAAATTAGCATAAATTGTACTTTGCAGAAAGTGAACAATCCTTCTGAGTGTCGATTCATTTCTCATCTTTGAAATTTCACCCACAACTCAGTTTTGCCTCATCTTAGATACATCACACAAAGGATGTACTGTGTGACACTCAGCCAGCTTCCCTGATGCTTTGCAGCAATGAAAATCCCAAGGTTTTCCTAAGGTTTTCATAGCCTTCCTAAGATTTTCCTGGTCTTCTCTAGTCAAACACCAGCACCAGTTGCACTGCGGACCTGATCTCCAGCTTCACTTGAGTGTTTTGTAGTTCACTGTGATGTTTGACTCCTTGGCTCCCAAGCCATAGGAAATAATCACCTTCCTTATGCAATGAGGATTTATGGACTGTAGTAGTATGGATTCACTTGAGGAGAAGAGGAGTGGAAGGTCTGGTACATTGTCACTGTGTAAGTTTTTCGATGTGTTTTATTTTGAATTGCCTGACATCACTCTGCTCATCAGTTCCTTCATTTTGGTGCTCCTCCATGGCAGAGATCCAAACTCCATGGGGTCAGTCTGGGCTGGAAGGTCGATGCTGGGCTGGTTTTTCCATTGCTCCTTGGGAAGCTGCTGCATGGTGCCTGGAGCAGCTCTGCAGGACAGTCAATTGCTTCATCAGTCTGGAGTCCCAAATGCAGTGAATCGGGAAGCACAAATGTGTGAGTTCTCACCTCAGGGTATTCACTTAGCAGAAAATAGCAGATATTGTCATGGAATTGCACATCAGAGATTGAAGCATGGCCCAAGATTCAGGAAATGGAAGTACTACTGCAGATGGATGTAGTCCATACCTCAACTGCAGAAAGAGCAGTTCCTTCTGCATTCAAACACTGAACTGTATGAGCAATGCTTGAGAAACCCAGTCTGTGCAGAAGCTTAGGCCAACAGCTGCTGCCATCAGCTCTTCCCCATCCTCAGCAAAGCCAGAGATGTTACCCAAAGACAAAAATTACTAACTCAGACAGCAGAAAAGTTTTCTGCACTTGGTAGGACCTTTATCATAAAACCTACAAACTTAATTACTTTTTCAATGTACTCTTTTTAAACTAGCACTAGTAAGTGTTTTCCTGCTGGTGGAAATTCATCTCTGTTTCCTGGATGTCTGCAGCAGTGGTGCCATGTGGAATAATGCTCTCACCTGAAAGTGGTGCTGGCAGGAAGGGCAAGGCAGTAAAAGGGGCATCCCTTTTACCATGAGCTCTGGTATGTGGAGTGCAGGGTCTCCCACTGAACTGGGGGAGGAGAGGGACTGAAGAGCCAGCAGCTCCTGCTGAGGTCTGATGAGGTGCAACGGCTTCAGCTCCCAGCTGCTGTAAGTAACACAAGATACAAACTCTGTTGGGTGAAGGATGATGGGCTGGAGCTGAACCTCGACACAGCTTTTCTGGATGGTTAGAAGAGAATTTGATGAAGTCACAAACATGATACAGAACTACTGTGATTTAGAACCAGACAGATTGCTCAACTCCACCTGCGGCATGGGAGCCTGCCTTGCTTACTGACACAGAGTTCTATTGCAATCAACAGTTCACACGTGCCATCAGGCATGGATGGTTTAAGGACTGTCCCCTTCTGACTGTGCCTGGGCTTGGGCTGTTTACACCTCAAAACTTGGCTTAGGAAACCAAGTTATTTTATAAAATACAGCAGAGTAGAACAGGATCATATCAAACATTTCCTCCCATTTCACACTGGTTTTGGCATTAAATTCTGTATTGAGCACTTTAGTATTTTTAGTTATCTGTGGCCTGGGTCCAAGACTAAAAGCTCACTAAAAGCTCACGGGCTGACAGCTTTTGTGCCTCTGGCTCAATGGAGGCATCAAGTAATGCTTCTCTGTGTGAGACAAGGCTTTCCTACAGGTCAGTCCCAGAATGGAAAAAGTACTCCCAGGAGTTAAAATACAACAGTTAGACTCCAGTATGACCTGCAAGATGTGGTACTTTGCCTTCTCAAGCATAAAAACAAGCAGCAAAGCAAATGTATATGAAATGACCAAAACACTGCATTCAACACTGTTCCCCCTCTGGGAGGAAGAGGAGAAGATAAAGAGGTGAGTCATGTTGTTTACTGCTCTACAGGAAAATGGGTAATGGTTGGCAGCGTCACTGATGAATGAGACTGGGAAACCTGAACAGACTAGAAATGAACTTGCTTCTTTTCTCATTTTGTTCTGCAAATACATTTTGGTGGCAGATTATGTGCAAAGCATGTACCAGCAAGTGTTTTAATTGAATGATTTGTCATCATAGAATATTTTTTAAAGATGCTATCTAGGTTTGCTTCAGGTGCTTTAAAAAAAATTACAAGTACTTTCTTTTAAGGACATGCCCAGTCAATCCCTGTCTCCAAGATTTATGAACAGCGACAGAGCTAATAAATACCTGCATTGCACTGTGGTAAAGTTCTGCATAGTGTTTGCTCAAATTCAACCATGCTTCAGTAGGACTGGGCTGTGCTCCATTACTTTCTGTAGTTTTTTAAAATCTCAGGACCTACTTACTTTCATTGCTGGTTAGGCATAGGCAAAATGTCTGTTTAGAATTATGCATCGCAGTGAAGTCTACTTGCTTTCTCTCTCCTTGACCGTTGTACAGAAAGAATACAAAACAGAGAAGTCATAACCCCCTCCATGCTCTTTTTATGGGAAATAAAAACATTTTAAAATTAAAAAAAAAAAGGCAAAGAACAGTTTATCTCATGCTAGCAAAGTATTGGAACAGCAGTTTCAGGCCTATGGCCTAAAAGTGATGTAGTGATGTGGTGGGAAGAGAAGATACACAGAAACCACAGTACTCTGGACAGTTTTCCTCTTCCCATTCCTTTTACCCCGCAGCACACAGGGTGTGAAGGTAAGAGCATCATCCTTGGTGCTGGAGCTGTGTGGGATGTTTGTCTGCAGGGCTGGAGCCCCGAGCTTGGTGTCAGTTGTGTCACAGGTGCAGTCCCAGGGCGAGCTGGTGCTTTGAGAATGTGGTGCTTTCCCTCATGTTTTGGGGAAGGTGCTGGTGTGAGATGCCTGCAGCTGCCTCTGCTCTGCAGATGTGGAATAGGAACTGTATCTCTGTGGAGTTCAGTAAATCCTTCTGGGGAGTGATGCAATGCTGTTAACTCCAGAGGATCCTAGAATTACATGGCTCATGTTCAGTGTCATCTTCATCTGGGCACAGTACCCAGCACTGCTGTCACCACCACAAAGGCTGTGCAGCTGCAGAGGTTTTTAGAAGCAAACATCAGTGCCAGTTACAGTTTTGATATTTCAGTCATAGATATGATACCAGGTTGGAAGGGACCTCAGGGATCATCTGGTCCAACCTTTCTTGCCAAAAGCAGAGACTAGACAAGGTGGCCCTGCACCCTGTCCAGCTAAGTCTTAGAAGTGTCCAGCATTGGGAGATTATTCCAATGACTGATACAATTGTGAAAAATTTGATTTACCTTTCATTCCTATGGTTTGTGGATACCTGAGTCAGGTTTCCATTCTGTGATGCTGGCTGGGCTAATCACTAATGCAAATAAATGATGGTATTTCTAAGGAACAGCAAGAATTTCATGCATAGTGCCTTTGCTACAGCTCTGTTGTCTGATCTGTCACACAAATACATATATAAAGAAATGTATATATAAATATACATAAAACATCTATGTATGTATATTCACACACAGTGGTAACAGGTTCTGGAGCCAAAGCAAAGAAGGCTTTGATGATGGCTGAAGAAAATACAGAGGTTAAAGACCTTTACTAATGGTTTGCAGTAGGATCTTACTGCAGGACTGTGCAGTTTGCAGCCTTCTAGAAGAAATCCTAAGGCAAACAGGCAAGCTAGCAAGAGCCCTTCAGTGGGGTAACCTCACAAAAATGCTTTTATGCTCTGGATTTGAAGGGTATCAGTTTTCACTCTGGACTAGCAGAGCTCTGCCTCAGTGGGACAGTGCCTGGGATGGCTCTGTCCTGCTCAGAAAACAGTTTTGGAATGATTCATCTTTTCCCCCCTTGAATTCTTGCCCTGTCTGCCTCCCTCAATCTGTTTCCCCAGCGTGAATCCTGGATTACACAGGCAGCTCCTGCTAATGTGGCAGAAACGTGGGCAAAAGATGCTGAAAAGGTGAAGTTTGTCTGTCATGGTGCAGTGAGAACGCTGGCAAAAGTGCAGCAAGGGAGCAGAGTGAGGCTGGGAAAGCGCTCGGTGTGGGCAGCCAGGGCACGTGTGGTTTGTATGCCGAATCCGTTCCTGTGGTGAATCTGTTTACTGCTGTGTGCAGAGCTCTCAAAATGCCTTCTTGGAAAGAAAGACAAATGTTTTGTAGGGGCTGGTGCTGCAAAGAGCAGGTTTGTGAAGTCTCTGGTGCTTGTTTTCCAGCCGGGAGGACAGAAGAGGACCGGGGGCTCTCTGTGCACGCTCGGTGTGGCTGGGCCCCTCTTGCTGAGTAAGCAAATACCTCGGTGCTGTGAGAACACAGAAAGAGCTTTGCACAAAGGATTTCTTCATTATAAACTCCTCTCTGCAGCTTTTACTTAACGTGTCAGTGCAGAGTGGATGTTGTAATGGATCAGCTACTAGCGTGAAAATACAGTTATTTCTTTTGCTTAAATCAAAAAGATGCTTTAGCAGAGTATGTTTAGACTGTTCTCTTTATCACAAAGCATTAACTTTGCATTTCATACCAAGAATTCCAAAGCCCTGAACTCTTATCCCAGAACAGGTTTAAAAGCAAGATAATCTGCAAAGGATGGTTAGCATAAATTATATTCTTCAAAGTTAAAAGCTATATAAAAAGAAAAGTTAATCCTTGAAGCTAATTTTTATTCTGGGTATTAAGTCAAGAAGGGTTCTTCTGAACAGCTTTTATTCACGTGTTTTATAGGTTGTCAACTAAAATGTATGCTTTTAATAAAAACGTGGTGTCTGTAATCAGCCAGCATCCACTTTTTTCCTGAGTCCTTTTAATCCAGGATTTAACTGCTGAGAGATCCTGTATGTTTGGTTTCAGCCATCTTGCTATTTATTTCACTGGCAGTCTGACTCAAAAGAATTTTCATCTTTACCAGGATTGCACAAGGACAGGAAATGTCGAAGTCCTGAACTGTGGCAACTAAAGTAACTTCAGGTATTTCACAATCCCTCAGCCCAGAAATGTATCCTTCTGCCACTGGAAAGGGAGACTGTCAGCCTTCCAAACACGGAGTTGCTTTCAGCCCTGGGAAGCTGCAAGACCATAGGAGCTTTTAAACCCTTATGTGGCTCATGTTCCTCAAAAATCAAATGCTCTGGGCTGGGTTTGTTTGTTTATGTATGATTCTCCCCCAGATTTACACAATGAACTGGCAACAAATAGTAAGGATTACCATCCTTAGATGTAAAATGATTAAAGTGGTAATTCCTGTAGCATGCAAGAATTTTTAAGCATAAAGGTCTGTACAAAACTGAGAATTTCTTACTTGTCATTACATCTCTGGCCTCAGGTTTGTGGGTGTTTCCTTCTGATGTACAAAAGAAGATCCATTTCCTACTCTCCTCTGCAAGTGGAACCCAGCCACGTCCTTGCTGTGCCTCCTGGCTGCAGGCGCTGCCCTCCCTCCCTCCCGCTGGCTCTGTGCAGCTCTGGCTGTGGAGGGGACAGCAGTGCTGGGGTGGCACTGACCTGGGCCGTGCAGGGCTCCATGCTCAGCCTCCCTCGCGCTGCTGAGACAGAGCACGGTGATCCCTCAGCCCTCCTGGGCTCTGTGCTGGGGCTGCTGTGCCACTCACAGCTCCAAATTACAAATGCTGTCACTGCACTCAGTGCTTTCATCACACGGTTCAGGCCCTATGAAAATGCTTTAAAGCAACAGCTCTGAGGGCTGTCGAGCACCTCCAAACTCAGGTACTTGCAGGCACTGGCTGTAAGAGGCTTTTTTGTTTGGTTTTTCCTTCAAACTGCTTTGCAGACATTTTTCTATGGGCCCTGCACCCTGGCATAGGAAGGGCTTTGGGTGAACAGGCCCAGGTCAGTCCGAGCTCCCTCACTCAGCTGCAGGAGACTCCAGTTGGGAACAGCTGTGCTGTTAACACTGTCTTAATGTGTTTGAAGTGCACATAATTTGTTACACACCTCTAAGCAGGAGGTAAATATATCTTCATCTTATAGATGGCAGAAATAAGACACAGATCTGGTTCCACAACTGTAGCTAAAATTCAGGTTATACATTATTTTGCATCACATTCAGACCAATTCTTCTTTGAATTAAAATCACCCAGAACAGTATTGTACCTAAAAACTTGAAAAATAATTTATTTGTTATGTTTACACATTTGTCTTTAAGCTAAACTATGAACTTTTTTGGAATGTTCTTGTATCATCAGCTCCACTTTTAGCTCTTCACACCTTTTTGCTATTTAACAAGTATTTTAATGAAAGTATTTTCTTCCCTTAGCCCAGTCACTATCAGTGTTAAAAGTTCAGCTGCTCAGGTGTCAGCTGCCTAAGAAAGCATTCAGCTCAGTAACCCATCACTTCCTCCTTTTAAATCTTTCTTAATCAAGTCTTGTAATAAATAAAGACTACTACCACCATGACAACACTGTTTTTTCAAATTGTTCATTTGCCAGTTTTAACAAGATAAAGAAATGAATACTTAATGTGGATATTGTTTTACCAAAAAAAACAAAAAAAGAAACCCAACCCCTGAAACAAACAGACAAAAAGGAGGACACAAAGGAACACACATGGAATGATGAAAAGGAACAATGATATTGCACAACTTCAGGTCTCTCTTCTCAGATTTTGATCCATGTAATTAGGTATGTATGAATTCAACAAAAACATTGTGTCCAGATAAATGTGTGGCCATTTGAGTGAATTGAGAACTGCAGAGTGTTTTCAGTTCCTTTTGACTGCTCCTTGGAGTTCTTCTCTAAGGGAGCAGGATGTTGTCAGCTGCAGGAATAACAAACAAATGTTGACTCTCCATTGTGCTGACCAATTATCCATAACCCACAGAATTACAATTCTCCTCTACTGTAAATGCACTGAGTTCTTAAAGGACCTGGGTCTTGAAACACAACTTGTATCAAGAACTCAAACTATCGCTGAAACACAACCAAAGAACATCCCCCAAGCTGCTGTGGTTAACTTGAGATTGTGTTTCATTCCACGAGACCAGGGCTTCTCACTGTGTCAGGGTGGCACTGAATGCATAGAAGTCACAGGAGGTACATTAAGGGAGTGGGGGAGAAGAAAAAAGGGAAAAATCATGCTTAGTGGAAAAAGGTCTTTAGAGCTACAATCTTTGCTGGAGCCTCCCATAACAAGCACATACTGTTTGCTACAGGGAAATCAGGGAATTGTGGCATTCTGGCTATAGCAGACTGTTTGCCCCTCCACTGCTACCCTGACACTCTGTGTTTATACAAACTTTGCATTTATGTGCAGAAAAAAGTCTGTTTTTCTCCTCTCTGCGTTCATTCCTGTTTGGTGGACTGATGCAGGGCTCAACAGATACATTTAATACAGGAGACTGAGATACAGTATGTTTATTCTTAGCTTCTGATAACCTAAGAACTACAAGAACGAGAGATGCAGTATCCATTTGCTATGATCCAAGACAACCATTTTTAGGGAGAAAAAAGTAGAATAAGTGATCAATGCTAACACTACATTAGTTCCAAATTTTTTTTTTTTTTTCAGTTATGGCAGCTTAACTATTTATTGTTCATCCGGCCCACTTTTAATCTGATCAAGTTAAAGGTCACATATTAAAGTTTAAGGACTGTTATTTCATCAAAACCGAAGGAAGTTATAAAAAAACCCCATGAAACCACAGTTTCACTGCAGGACTTGTGGCATATCTTCATAATCTGCATCACTTGTAGAAAAGGGATAATGCATCTCAGTTTGCTTACAAGCTAGGAGATCACTTTGAAGTCTGCATATTCCTAACTGCAAACAAAATATAGCACTTTTAACAGGTTATAAATAAACTGGTTTTCAAGCATAGAGCCAGCCCAACAATAACAATACACTATTAAAAAGACCTAAGGCAATGAATTCCATCTCCAATGGAGGAAAAAAAAAAAAAAGAAAAAGAAAAAGAACTGTGCAAACAAGCTTAAAACTATTTCTTTGTGCCAGTGTTATAAAATGTAGATTTCAATAAAGCCTTGACCCAAATGCCAGGACTTGTGAAAAGAATCAGAACAAAACTGGTTACTTTATTTAGGAAAAAAATACTCTTACCTTGCTGCTAATAAAATTGGATACACGCAGTTTAAACATTTACAGTTGCTGTAACACTTTACACAATTCCTATATATGGGTGTAAGAACAAACATTAAAAGACAATGGTGGGTCAAGGCTTTACATTAAAAATAACAACCTACTTTTCTATAGTCTCTAAAATACTATGTTTTCCAATATTTGCAGCCATTCAGGAATATTTATTTATTTATTAGGAAATGTATACTTTGTGCATGATCTTAATTCCTAATTCCTGGCTCTTTGGGCTGAATGACAAAAGGATCAAACCCATTGAAGTGGATGGTCTCCTTGAAGGTTCAGTAGAGAAACCCTGGCTCAGTTAGTCTCATATGATGAAAGCAGTGCTGCATCCACTGGCTCCATGCAGGATGGACAGGTAAAGGATCTCATCAACCAGTCATCTATACAGTCCAGGTGGTAAATGTGCATGCATGGCAGAAATCGGATAGGGTCCCCATAAACAAAGTCCATCATACAAATGACACATCTGGAGGGGGAAAAACAAGATATTTAAGCTGCTGTTACCAAACTGGAAATGAAAAACAGCATTATGTATTTCTGGGTGCTTTTAGTATTTGTAGATACTCTGAGGGTTATCCTTGTGTAAGGTAAAGGGAAGAGCCTCAGATTCACAGAGTGGTTTGGGTTGGAAGGGACCTTAGAGCCCACGGAGTTCCAACCCCTGTCCTGGGCAGGGATGCCACTCACCACATCAGCCTTCTGCAGGGCTTCATTTTCTTTTAGGAAATTACATTAAATTAAAGCCCCTTGAAAATAAGGCAAACCCAGGATGACAAGGTCAGGTTTCCCAGGGCAGCACCACAAACCAAGGGCACATCTCTTCCATTCAGTTCAGGGACTTACTCTCGGATCTTCTTCTCGGAGCCGTCTCTGCCGGGGTCATAGACTCCTTTGGGAAGGTGCTGGATGAGGCCGATCCTCTGCGCTATCCGGATCTGCTCCTCTTCTGTCAGCTGCGTGGCCAGGCGAGTCTGGCTCGGTGTGGGGTGATACACAGGAACAGGCACCTGCTCCTAAAATCAAAATATTTCCATTAAAAACCACCTCAGAGGCTTTCCCAGCCTTCCAAGCACAGTACAATTAACAGTCCTACAAATATTTGTATGAACTCCCACTCTTACTTTGCAATTTTTGGGGCTATAATTATATTGAGAATAAGAATTGAGGACAGTATTTGAGTATGGAGCTGTTCGTGGTGGTTCTGCTGCAAAAGCTTTTGATCTCCAGGAATTGTTCATAGGAGACACATGGACAAGAAATTCCACCTGCCAGCAGGCAAATAAACCTTACAGGCACCTGGTGAAGTGCTAAGGTACATAACTGAGCAATGTAAGGACTCAGGGAGAGCCCTCAGTATCTGCAACTGAAAGTAGATTCTCTGATTTTTTCTTTTTTTTTTTACATTTAGGAAGAAGAATTCTTTGGCAAGATGAAGACACTGCCTAGTCTCAAAATTTTCAGAGAGGAAGGTTTTACTTATTCTGTAATAAATAAAATTTATGTGAACTGTTTTGGGCCACACAAGCTTAAATCTAGAACTGTAGATTTAATTCTCATGTGTTAAAAGAGCATCACCTGGATAATACAAACAACAGCTTAAGCAAGTAACCCAAGATTTATGTTTCTTCTCATATACTAATATGACTTTACAAGTTCTCCCAAGCTAGATTCAACTATTGATATGTTTGAGGTATATATTTAGAAAAAAACATATAGGCAACATATAGCTATTTTACAGTCCTTCCTCAACCATATTCTCAGAAGTTTCTTTTGAATATTAATGAACTTTAGATCAGATATTTTCACTAACGTTTATATTAACATGGTATTTAATTTACTTGTTTTTAAAGCATTTTTTGGTACATAAATACTAATTTTGAATAGGAGACACTATTAGGACAGTATTGGCCAGTAGCCACAAATCTGCTGTTAACAGGGAGGCAACTTCTTGCAAGAGGCCCATTTTAATGGTTCTTCTCAAACAGCAGAAAAAAAATCAACATATAGATGTGTCTGAAAATAAACCTGCTGCATCAGACACACAATGCACCGAATCATCTGTTTGGCAAATGCCAAATTTGCTGTTTCAGAGGACACTGGTGCAAGCTGAGCTGAGGGCAGGTGTGTGCAGCTGAGGCAGCACAGGTTGCCTCCCACATGTAACACTGCATTTGTCAAACCAGTAAAGCCCTTCTCCTTTGTTGTCAGGAATCACAGCAAGTGGACCTCCAGCCAGGACTCCTGGAAGGCCAGGAGAAAGCTGTCCCAGGAGTGAGCAGCCTCTTGCTGGTGCCACCCAGCAGCAGAAGCCCTTGCTCGTGAGAAATGCTAATTACAGATACAAGTCTGCCTGGCAATTCTTCATTGAACACAGTGCCTGCCACTGGCAATTCAGCTGTGGGGTAAAATTCACAGTTGTCTCTTAATTTAGCTACACTAGGATTTCCCACTCTGATTTCCTAGCAGAACTCAGAGGAATTATGAGAAGGTTCAAAAGACAGAACACCAGAGGTTCTCCAAGTGATTAATTTCCTGACTACTCTGAACCATATTTCACAAAATCACAGAATTCTTTTAGATCAGCTGCCTTTTAGTGTTTTAAATTATCTAAAGTATTCTCTAATCATCATTTGGATAGAGAAAAGCACCAGCTGAACCTAGGGCTGGCCTGTCAGATATAACAGTATTCAGAAAGTGCAAACTTTGGTACCAGCAAAATAAAGCATTTTCCCCTGACAAATGCTGCAGACCCTCTGCACTGAACACTTCAGCTCGAAGCAGAGCCTGGTCCTGGTTTTCTGTTTCAAGAACTTAACACCACAAATTATCAGTAACTTTTTTTCCCAGGGCTTTGCTGTACTTCTTTGAACAGGATATTAAAGTAACAGCAGAAGACATTACTGCTACCTCCTTCACTTGTTACACAGACATAGAGAACACTCAGCATTGGAGAGAGATCCTCCTTCACATCTAGGAAAAAAAGAGGAGCAGTACAATGAACCACAGGCACAGCACAGGCTGGTGCCAACATGGACAGGAGGAGAGGAGAGAGCTGTACTTAATACAGCTCCCCTGACCCAAGCCACTGCTCCAAGGGATAATGCAGAAATTCAGTGAAAGGCAAAAACAGGAAGACAGAAGATCCAAGAAATCCTCAAAATGTCTGAAAGTAGCAATGAAAACTCACAGTGAATACCTGTACCAGAAGAACAGCAAACTGATCATCTCAGCAAAATGAATGACACAGCTAAAGGAAACTACAGTTAAGTAAGAATCTGCTGTGAGGTAGAACAGTCACATCTTGACAACTCTGAAGTGAGCAACTCACACACTGCCCACCCAACAACTGCCTTAGTTAAGTTTTGGACAGGAAATTAACACCACTTTTAAACCTGTGATAGGCCAGACAATGACAAAACCTCACTCTCTTGTTCTATTCTTTTACAGGCACTTGTGAGTGACCACTGAGGGACCCTGTGGCTGGGGAAGCCACTCGTGCATTATTGCAGTGCCCCTCTCCCCTGGGTGTCACCTTCCCTGCAGAGGGGCCGGAGGAACCCCCAGCCCCCTTCGCGTGCCAAACACACAAATGCTTTCCCGAGTGCCAGCGCTGGATGGAAACTCCTCCCTTTGGCATCCTGTCTCAGGTTCCCTCCCGGAACAGCCACCGCAGTGTCTGACACAGCCCATTAAGGCAGGAATTTATAGTTGCCAGCTGGGGGCTTCTACAATTTCACATTCTAGACAAGAATCTCTTGTCAGAGGAGTAACTGGGTGAAAATGGTTGTGTCTTTCACCCCGACGTCCTCGAGCTCATGAATGCAGAGAACTGGGTTGGTGCGGCCGTTGTGAAAAATGCATAACAAATTACTGTAAATAAACCACAGAGGCCACTCGATACCCAGGCACTGAACACGCTGCCTGGTGGCACTTTGATCTCCCCTCCTGACTGCTATTAAAAGCCTGCCCAAACTGAGCCCTGGACATGAACGTACCAAGGAATGGAAGAACACAGCCACACACGTTGCAGTGCCACATTACAGGGCACACTGACACTGACGCTTTCAAACCAGCCCTCTCCCCTCCAACAGGTGGAAAAAAAGTGCGTTCATACCTGTATGATTCTTAAACCATTTTAATCTCTTTATTCATGAGAATCCGAGAGCCCAGATTTCTCTGACTGCGAAGTGACATCCCCAGCTCCCTCCAAAGACCCCGACCACCAGCCCTGAGTGGAGCTGGGCTCCTT
Source organism: Erpornis zantholeuca (assembly GCA_013400515.1). Taxonomy (NCBI): domain Eukaryota; kingdom Metazoa; phylum Chordata; class Aves; order Passeriformes; family Timaliidae; genus Erpornis; species Erpornis zantholeuca. Next base: position 120,288 of record VZTN01016960.1, on the reverse strand, counting down.
CCCCCCTGGCAGCCCCTCGGGCACACACCCAGCTGGCCCCGCTCGCAGCCACGTGGCAGCTGCAGCCCTGCCTTTCTGCACTACCCAGTCTCTGCAGCAGGTTTGGGAGTTAAGCTCATCCAACAATAATTCCAAGCTGCCTTTCAGGACGAAGTGCAGCCTTGCCTGTGTGGGTTTATCACCCCTTTGCAAATCCTTCACAGTTTATAAAGGCTGCTTTCACTGACCAAGGTCCTGCTCGCTCCAGGGTGGGTGTTCAGGGGGTATCCACTGAAGACTTCACTCAGCTCACATTTGTAGCCAGGGGCCCCCTGACATGTGTATATATAAAAAAGATTGTATTACTCGAGTAATTATTATTTTACTACAAAGACGAGAATGAATTTATTGCTCTGGTGTCTCACATTTCTCTTATCGACCATGGAAAATGTTTTTGCAGACAAAATTACAAAATACAGAACTTCTAGGCAAAGTCTGTGTTATCATTTGACAAATAAGTACTTCAAACTAAGATGAAATTTCATGCTAACTCTTATTACTACGTGCAAAAGCCCCTAAAAAGGGCCAAAACAAATAATCAAATCCACATATTACTGTCAGGCAATGAAATAAAAATCACTTTCTGACACTTCATTTGCTTTAGTCAATTACTTTTTCCCCCATAAGAATTCAGTAATGATGAAACACCTCAGATGGTCATAATCCTGGAGACACATGACTTTCTGTGTTCACAAAGTTAGTGGTATCAGCACAAGTTTCCCTGACTTTTTGTGCACAGAAATCATTCACTCCCAATGTTTATTCAGCCCTTAAAAACAGCAGCATTAATTCAGTCTCAAGGACTAGAGCAGGGTTTGTCTCCATCTCACCCCAGCTCCCCCTCCTCTGGGGGGGAAAAAATCATAGAGGGCATCTGGAGGTCTGCATTTCTCACTCCTAATGAAAATAAACATTTTCACACATAGCCTAAAACACCCAGAAACCTTCTACACACAGATTTCCAAGCACACTTTGGATTCTTGAGTAGAAAATGGAGGTTTCACCAAGCATGGTTTTTAGTTTGAAGTTTCCTCATCCATGCAACTTATTTCAGTTACTCATGCTGCTGCAAATCTGCTTTTCTCTTGTTTTACAGCCATTTGTCTTGTTTTTGCAAGTACCATGAATTTGTAATACTCTGAAAACAGGTCAGTGGTAGATCAGAAACTCTTAATCCTTGGATAAAGATTATTTTAAGATCCCTCTACACCACATATCAGCAGTATGTTATCAGGGTTTTTGTTTGTTTGTTGTTTTTATAATTGCACCAACATGCCCAAATTATCCTTTCAGGATGGTCAAAGGGGAGATGAATAATTCCTAACATTGAATAGTTCCAGAGGTTAAAGCCTCACTGCTGTCCCTTGAGATCCCGTCTACAGCCACCTGCTTTCCTCTACTGATTTGCTTTGCTCTGTTTCCATCTCTGAATTTTCCTCCTCACCTAATCCAGTGCTCTCTGTGTGTCTCACCCTGGGATATTAATTTGCATTTTGTCACCAGATCAACAGTGTATCTGTTAATTCAGTCCGACAGAGGAGACAAACACCTCCCTAACTATGTTTATCCTACATCTTTTTTACACTTTTTAAATGCCAGTAGCTGTAGTGCTTAAGCTCCTTGCGGTTGCTGCCTAATTAATTAATGCAAATATAACAGTTCCATTTGCATTTCCCCAGCTGTTCCCACAGCTCTGTTCTGAAATCCCTTTGATTTGCAAACGTCCTGCCTGGAACAGGGTGTCTGAAGGCAGCTGCCCTGGTTCACACACACCAGCCCCCACCACTGCAGCCCCAGCAGCCCCATTGCAGCACTCATCACCCCTACATACAGCTCAGCCTTGCTGTTCCCCACCTTTCTCACCTCTAAGGAGAGCAGACAGCCCAAACAACTCACCCAAAACCTCCATTTATAAATGCAAAGTCAGGAGGTGAGAAAAAACCCTGCACTCTTCGAGGTCTTTTCCAAAAAATCCTGCTGAATTTGATGACATTTTTTCTTCTCATGGCTTTATTACTCATCAGGAACTTGCTGGGATAATGGTCCAGGGATCTTTTCTGTGAATGTCATTCTGATCAGGGTGAAAAAACTCAAAACTGCATCCATATGTGAATACACATTCTGAAATAATATCCTCCCCCAAGACACATTAATGTAAAACCACGCGCCATTATAATGTGCATTATACGACAACTACAGCTTACTTTAATAATCCTTAGAATATTACAAGCAGCCTGCCAACTGTAAAAGCCTTTTTCTGCCATACAGAAGAGAGTAGTTAATTTATAAAGGTGAATAGCAGTTGCTATAAAACATCATGTAATGAAATTGTTACCCAATTTTTTAATATTTCTGCTTCCAAGTAGTCACTCAGTATGAGTAACTGCAACAGCTGAGCACTTAATGCTAAAAAGTTCTTCTGAAAGAAAAACCCCTGCTCTCCACTCTCCCTTTTGGAGGTGACATCTGGGACAGACAGATCAGATACATGTGCACATACACTTCCCACCATGGTGCTCCTAAGGAAAGATTACCAAGAAATCTGGCATTGTAGGAATTGGGCACTATAGCTATGATTGGTAATTATTGTAACAACAGACTAAGGAACCAGTCTGCACCAGGAGAGGAATGTGTTTCTGTGCTGTGTTTCTCCAGCTGTTGACTCCAGTTAAGAAGCAACACCTGTTTTGAGTCACGGATCAGGCTTCAGAGAGAGGTGTTTCTTGGTGAAAGCCACAGTCGTTCTGCAGAGATGGCACAGCCTCATTCACACTACAGCCAAAACTGTAAAACTGTCCTGTGCATACTTCACAATTGTTCCAATAAAATTACTGGGAAAGAAATGTATCCGAGGAGTTAGAAAAGAGTGTCAACCATGAAAGAAAGTGACTCCTGGCTGCTGACTCTTAAAATATCACCTATTCCCTGAGCTCAGCTTTGCTACCAAAAATAGGGCTGGGGCAGAGAGAGAGGAGGTACAAAGTAGATGTATCCTGCCTGCTGCTTTCCTAGACAGTGACAAGGGCTGTGAGAAAAGGACTTTCAAGTTTCGTCCCTGCGCTGTCACACAAACCCAAAAAGGCTACCAACCTACTGCCAAGACAAACAGTTGGCAGTGCCCTTGCAGCTCGGCCAGAGCAAATCAGCCTTACCTGGCAGATGGAAATCACCTGCAGCTCTGCAGTCACCTGCTCTGAAATTTGATTAACCATCAAGGCAAACCTAAATACAAAAGACTAGCAAGAAAGAGTTGTAGGGAAAAAGCAGTAATTAAAAAGCAGTAATTAATCCCTGGAAGCACAATCTCCTGACACAGCCAGTTTTTGCATTTCCAGGCTGCACAGCAGGTTTCTCTGACTCAAGGGTGTCAACCTTGGGTACTGATGGTTCCACTTGCTGAGTTCTTGTTCACCAGCTTTGTGTCAGTTTTAGGTGTCCTTGTTCCTTTCTCCAGAGATCCCATCAAACACCAGAGTGCGAATTTTTTCAGGAAAGTCAATAACTTATATACCAACATGTCCCAGACCACTAAATTGCTCACCAGAGAATTGATTCCATGCCTCCAGACAGCCTCGCTGACAGCTCAACTTACAGCATCAGGCCAGAGCTTGTGAGAGATAACAAAGCCCTCTTATTACAGCTCCTAGCATGTTTATTTTAATAGGCTTTTTTTTTATATTGAGAAGGAAAAGATTCATAAACAATTTATAAAAATTCATGCTTTTTTTTCAGGTTGCTGCAGTGAGAAGCCAGGAAAGAACAGTTGCACCTGAATATTAAATTAAAGACACTCAGGGACAAAATGCAGCCTCCTGAGACTGGTACACCCTAGGGACTACAAAGCAAAGCAGGTGGGTAGAGAGAAAATCTACCAGAAGGGGCCAACAATCAATTCTGCAGCACGTGAATGTGGATCATCCTACCTCATAAGCAACTCCACATCTGTGTTACTGGTGCATGTTCTCTCCCACTTATGCCAAGTGGTTCTTTGCAGAAACCCATCCTAAGGCCCGACAAGAGCAGACAGTTATTACAGTGCTATGGTTACATTAAACACAGCACTTATGGTTCAAGTGAGATGGCTGCTGGAAAACTGAGAAGCTGATTTAACAGCAAATAAAAATGTGAAGTTTTGGGGAAAAGAAAACAGTTCTGAGGTGGAAAAAGCTGAAAACAAGTATCTCAGACTGTCTCCTCTGCTGAAAGGTAAAGTGAATCTACGGTGTGCCACCCACTTACTGCTGTGGAACTGCTCAGTAGCAGGAAGCATAAATAAAAAAATACCCCAAACAAAAGAATGGAGTTAACATGTTTTTTTGGAGGCTGCATTCAAGCACAAGAGACAGGGGAAGCTATGATGGAAAAGCTGACAGAACACGAGCAGTCCACAGAGACATCGGGGAATCGTTCACACTTCCTTTAGACAACTTTGCTTTCTGGAAAGCGTAAATATCAGTCAGTGCAACTTTGTTTACAGTATAAATCAAAGGGGTAACAGCTAAAAAGTGGTAGGGAACACACAGAGTCTGCAGGCAGCTGTGACTCTGGCTGAGCTGGGCCCTGTGTGCAGCAGCAAGCAGGCTTTGCTCACACCCTGCCCTGCTCCCAGATGTCAGACACATGGGATCCGTCTCGGACACCTCCCCATGCACATCCCAAACCACCCCGAGGCTCTGACTCACCTCTGGGTACTAAGAGCTCACATGTGCTTCTGCCACCCTGACCCTGGCCCAAAGCTCCCAGCCCAAAGCTCCCAAAGCATTGCATCACCCTGACAAGTGTGTGCAAGGCCTCTTGCTGGGTATGGATCACTGGACAGGCATTCCTGGGGAAGGGTATAGGGATATAGGGGAATTCAGGTGGGCAGTGTAAGGCACCAAGAGTGAACAGCAGTGCACACTGTGCCCTGAACTGCTGCTGAACCCACAGAGTCAGCGCAGCTGAGTAAGCACACGCAGTTCCTGCTTATGGTGCCATTTCAGTGAATTCGGGGATTAGGGCACAGCTGACTCCAGCTGGTGTAAAAGAGACTGCCTCAGGACTGTGGGTCCTGCCACTTCCCTTGCAGTGGCTCCAAGGACACTGCTCCGACTGACTCTTCCCCTCATGGAAAGCAAACAAGCCACTGCCATTGACAGTGCAATCTCTACAGCTGCTGGGAAAGTCGGGAACAGGCACGCAAGAGGAAAATGGGAGGAGTGCCCCTGTTGGGACTCAAGCCAATTGTTGGAAACCCGACTCCAAATACTTAAAAAATAGCAAGAGTGCTAAAATGTATCTTCTGGCAAGAATTAGGTCAGCTCGATGGCAATTCTGAGAACAAAACAGACCTTCTGAGTACTTCAGGAACAAGGTAGCAAAATTACGGAAATGGGCTCTAATTAGCAAGAGGACAGACTAGGGACAAGGGGCCAAGCCAGGGAGTAAACATGAAAATATATATAAACTAAAGGCACAAGCAGTCAATCCATCAGGGGAGGACTGCTGAGGTATAAATACAGGCTGTACTTCAGTGTGTAAATAGATGTGCATATGTATGTATTTAAGTGTGCTAGTTTGAACTAATGAGAACATCATAACACATAGCAGGGAAATATTATGCAGAACTAGGAAAGTATTTTAGAAAAAGAGTGAGTAGGATATCAAAAGATCAGAGAAATCAAGTGACGAATGATCTCATCTCTAGGCTGAGTGTTACTGTTCAACACATGACAAGCACCCTCCTTGGGCAAAGAGGACTCTCCAGAATGCAGTTTAACAGCCTTGCCTAAAGCTCCTTTCCACAGGCATCCAAAAGCATCCTATCAAGGCGTGTAGGTCCTCCTACACCAGGTTCCTAAAACAGGACTCAAATAGACACAACAGTCCCAGCTAGACTGAGAACTTCACCCTTATATAAGGTCTCTGTGAGGTGTCAATTCAGCTTCAGTTAAGAGGTAACACAGGTAATGCAAACAAACAGGCACAGCAGCAGCAGCTCCCTCAGATCATGTCTCTCATGCACCGTCCTAGGCCATGACACAAACTGCTTTTTTGTAGCCACCCAGTTGTAAGCAAGCACCAAAAAGAGGTCTGAAGGAGGACACAGTTGTTCTTTTTATACACATAAAGTCTGTTACCTCACCAAAACACAAAGAAGAGACAACACAGGAGAGGGCTTCTGCAAACCTTGGCCGGGACCTTCCCCCTACTGGGGCCCCTGGGTCCCCTACTGCCACAGCCTGGGAAGACGGGCCAGCAATGGGCTCCCCACTGCTTGGGGGGAGCCTTTCCTTGGCAAGGGAAGCCAAGCAGAAACCTGATGAACATTTTTCCATCAGGACAGGCAGCAAACAGGGCCTCTGCAGCACAGGACTCTCACACGCTGCAAGGCTCTGCCACACCTGATAGAAGAATTTTCCATCAGGCCTCACAGCAAAAAGGGACTCAGGAGAGCGGAACTCTCACGCAGTACAAAGCTCCACCACAGCATAAGGAAAGGAGAGAAAACAGATTGCTTTACTACCTGGGGGAGAAAAGGGGCAGCAGTGCACACGCTATTGCAGCAGAGCTTCAAGAAGCAGACAGGGCTGGTGATGAGCTGGGTCTGTGTAACCACAGAGCAGGAAAACCTGCAGCAGAGAGACTGCTGGTGTGGGGCACCTGCTGTGAGACTCTGTCAGTCAGGCAGCCCGTGACTGCAGGGCTTGTTCCAAAACCCAGGAATCTGTGCTACACTTCACTGCATCATAACTTTGTACTCCATTTGAAATACTTTAATTGCCTTTTTAACAAAGCCATCCTCAATTACAAATGCTTGCTCAAGCAGACAGCTGCCACACCTTGGCAGTTTGATGGCACACTAAGCTCCACAGGCCTTTTTATTTGCTTACTGGCATCTGAGTTTCTAACGCAGAGTGGATACCCCTGAAATCCAGGTGTGTGATGAAGCCTCAGCCCAGGCAGAGCAGCAGGGGATTGTGCAGAGGCAGCCAGGAGGCTTCCTGAGGCAAATTAAAGGATACATCAACGCTGCATTTTGCAACAGCATAACCACAGCTTTTTTTTTTTCTTTTTTTTTTTTTTTTAAACTTGTTTCTGCATCAGCCTGCTGGAAAGCCACAGGCAGATGAAGCCTCACACACACACCTGCCATGAACCTCAAACACAGTCCGAGTCTCTGTGTGCCACTGTTCTGGTGTCACTGGTGAGGGGACTTGGTGAGGGTGTCCCTACCAACCACCCTGCCAACAGCTCCTGCTTTCCACCAAATCCTGGGAAACTGACAGGGGTTTTCTGTGATTTCATCCACATCTTGAGGATGGAACTGGGGTTTGAATCAGGGGTACCAGCAGCACCCCGAACTGCTGGGCTGTGCACAAGAGGTTTTGGCACAGCCCAGGGTGCTCCATAGTGCGGACAGTGACACTTCTCCCAGGCACCCACTCGCTGCCATCACCCACTTTGGGGAGAATGAGCACACACCAAAAATGTGATTTGTTTAGTGTCATTTGATAATAACATTAATTATTTCATCTCTGAGTTAATAAGAAGCAGCTGTAAATAGCCAGAGGCACCAAGTCAGGGTATCAGCTCATCTCAGCCAGTCATTTATTAATCTTAAAGGAACGTCCCAGGCATTAAATGAATATTTCTAAATCTCTTGGTTTGTTGGGGTTTTTTTTTAAGCAGTTCTCTATTTATAAGCAAGTAATGACTTCATGAATATCAAGGCACACTAAAGCTTGATGGAGCTCCACTTCTCAATGCAGTATTACCAATGAACACAAGGGCAATGTTTCTATTTTTTCTAGCTAAGTCTTGTCCTCGCAAGCAGTGACTCTGCGTTTTCAGCTCACAGGGCACAAATCCAAGCGTGATCTCATACAACTGTCAAACCTCTTCTAAAAGAAAAAAGGCCTGTGCCAAGAACAGGTAGAGAAATCATAAATAGCTCTCTCAGGAGTTGGTTACACAAGTGAAATATTTCCAGAACACGTTTTTTCTACTATTTTTAAGCTTTAAATGCAGAGAGCTCAATGGGCACCTGGTCATCTCTTTAATGTGTCACCAGCCAACATGGGTTCATTTCACTGCTATGTATGAAACATGCAGCCAGTTCCTGCTGCAAGCAGGACAAACAGCAAACGATCAGCTTCACAGATAAGGTACAACATCCACCACTAACTGTACATGCAAACACCTGGCTAATCAGCCTTTTCAATCTATGGTGTAGTGGGGTTTTTTATACTCATCTTTGGATCTTGCCTGCGCTGGTTTCACGCCAAAAATACCCACGTCTGTTTCAGCACAGGAGCTTTTGGAAGAGGTGATTTGAAGAGGGAACTGAAGCAGGTGCAAGGTTTTGCAATGGTGAGGGGGGAGATGGGGAGCACAGAGCCCAACCCTGCCCCTCCCATTTCACCTTGTTCAGCTCCAATGGGATGAAAAAAAAATTATTTTGTCAGGCTACTCCCCTGCTTACACCCACTGTCATGGAGGACAGGGCTTTGTTTACATTGAAATTACCTTTCTGAAGGAAAACTTGAAGTTTGCACAATGGATTCATCCTGCTGTTAGCATGGATCAGTATGTCCCCACTACTGCCCCACAGTACACTTAGTAAGGATTTCAAACACTACCAGGGACATGGCACTTGAGCACCTACTTAAGCACTTGCCTGAATTATAGCTCAGGCTGCCACAAAATCTCAGAAGAACAGAAAACTGTTTGAGAGGAGGGACATGAAAACAGAGAGGTCATTTTTCAGAATATGGACTGACTGGTTGGGAGACAAAGCCCCATTTCACCCTGACACACCCGCATGAGGGCAGCTGCAACGCCTGGAGATTTTCAGCTTCAGCTCATCCATACTCAATGACCCATCTTTCATGTTGTGTGAGGAACACCAGAAACCCTGAACACTAAACACAGTGATACCCAGGAGGCAGTTTTACAACTGGAATTGACAAAGTCTCATGGAAATACAAAGTTTGTCTGTGCAAATTTAAAAGCACTAATTTACCAAGAACATTTACACACACATATAAGGATAAAACTCAGGCCCTGCACCAAAGTCTAACTCCCTGTAGGTGAGGTTCATGCTACTTTTGATGCCCCCCTGAGTCAGAAATGAGAGCCCAACGTCATTAACATTATGCTACCAACACTCTCAGGCTTTATGAAAATATAAAGAAACTCTTGTACTCACTGTATTCTCCTGCATTAATGTTCAGGATGGAATAACCATGTCCTGCTGCAACCTACACGCTCACTAAAATAAGCTTTGTCAGTTTATACACACACAGACAAACTGCAGTCACGACAAAATGCCAGAATGGAGTAACGCTGAACTTTTCTGGAGGTAAAAAAAATTACACACAGCCCCAACAGAACAGCTATCAAGAAAACCTGTGAGTTCTTTACGTTTAATTTATGACATTTAGTTAAGACATCTAGTCTTGTTACCTTGGCAGTCATTAGGGCCTAACTACAGAAGTAACTGTAACACCTAGATAAGCTCCAAGAGAAAAAGCAGCCTCTTGCTCAGACTATAACTTCATAAGCAGAAATATCATGACTCAATGACTACAGAAATATTTTAGTTATCTTTCTAGGCTTTTTAGCCTGCCCTTTGATCCCCGACTGGAGACCTCTCCAAGAGGCAGTGGGTGCAGCAGAATAATTTAGGAAGCAGATGGCATTTAGTGCCACCCCTGCAAACCTACAGAGCTAAACTCACTTTGTCTCCTTACAGACGGCTGCAGTTCAGTGAAGCCAGGGATGTGCTTCCCTGGGAACACCAAAAGATTTGCCAAACCAAATAGGCAAGGTAACAAGACAAACCTGAATTCCTGTCTTTATTTGGGATACCACCTTTCTTATGGATGAATCTCCAGTGCAGTAAAGACACAAGAAGAAATTACTGCAGCAAACAATTTTTTGTTCTTTCATTTGTTGTTTTGAATCACACAGTAGAAATAGAAATAAACTGATCCTGCTGGGAGATGGGCAGCTCTGTGTTCTTCCTTGGGGGCAGAAAAGGGCTGGGCATGGCCTTCTCTGTGAACTTTGGCAAAAAGGAGTCCAGTGTTCATCAAATGAAGTCTGCTGAACACCACAAGCAAGTACCCTGCAGAGCAATTTCAGAGTAGAAATCAGGTTAAAGAAAATTTCTTTGATTTGCTGAAGCTTTATACTGAAATTAGCCTTGAAATAACTTACAGGCCTGGATCTATCTTTTTTTTTTTTTTTTTAATCATTCCATGTAGTCCTGCACTCCTGGTGAGGTCTTCATTCATGTTATGGACTGGTTTACCCCAAAGAGAGAGGATAACAGCCAGCAGCACATGAAAAGGTTCTTGCCCCTTGGAGCTGCACATTCTGCAGATTTGGAGTAAGTATTGTCTCTAACTTCTATTATGAGTCCCCATGACAAATTCACTGCAGGATGCTGAGTGGTCAGTCAGTGCTCCCTCCATCACTTAACATATACTCTATTTATACAGGTATATATAAATATACCCTATAATATTTTCTTTTTTTACTGTTGTTTTTGTTTGATTTCACTGACTATTGATGAGACATTTCATTTTTCAGGAAAACCAAGTTGCTTGAATATCATATCCATCCTCCATAATAAACAAAATAAAAATAGAAGCGTTAGCCCAGAAAAACAAAGCCTGAAAAGGATAAATCTAAATAAATCAGGAGTGTAAACATCAGAGAAACAACTAAAGACCTATTTAGTAGAAGAATAACAGGTGCAAGTTTGCCATAAATAATCTAGAATTTTAAAATAAGCTTCTTGAGCCTTAGTTCTTGGTTGATCAAAAGAGGCTCTCTGTAGGGGTAACAGGGCAAAGCCTGACCAGTGTCTTTCAAAATCATCCATGGTCTGCAGAAAATAACTTCACAGAATATAAACAAAATTATCCTTATATCCAGACACCAGGAAACAGTCCAATTCACAAACTTGTTAATATGCAATTTTCAAACTGTATTGAAAACCTCTGGTGCAGTGTAAGAACTAGCAGTAATGCTTGTCATGTTTAAATCAAAGCTAATTTAAATAAAATACAGAAGATAATGCTCATTAAATCCAAGCCTCATTTTGTTTAAGCCAAGTCTGCAAACACTGTCATGCCCACTTGGAAGTTTAAGACACTAACAAAACAAAAGCTTTAAATGGGAGAATTTTTTTGGCAAAATCATTTTTGGCAAAATCAAAACTAGCAATTCTGTTTTGATCTTAGGGAGGGTTTTGATAGCCCACTGGTGGAAGATACCTACAGTAGAGCACAAATATTCTTGGCCAAACCCTTTCTCCTGCAGCACAGTCTACAGGGAGAAGCAGGAATGAAGGCAGGGCTGAACAAAAGACCTTTATATGGTTTATTCTGCTGACCATATGCTAGCTGGAAGTTCCACTTGTGCTGCTTGAGTAGCACCAGGCAGCTGCACCACTGGCAAGGATTTGGCCCATGGCAAGCAAAACGTAAGGTCATCAGTGAACAAATGTACATGGGATTACTGCAGTCTGTGGCAATCTACAAGCACTTTATTGCTGGTAACCACTCTGCAATTAGGATTTAAAATAATATTTACCTTAAGTTTGCTGCATTACTTAAGTCTTTTTAAGACAGAAAGAACACTAGCTATTGCTCTAATTTAAATAGTTATATTCTGTCCAGCTGAAATGCATAATTGTATTCAGACTGAAACTTGGCCAGCATATTCTGTGAAATAATCCAAGGAGCCTTAGTGGTCTCATTCAGAAAACAATTTCTACAGCTTTGCAGAGCCCCACAGCCCCAGCAATGGGGGGGGCAAGCAAGGAAAGGTGTCCTCTCTGCCCCAGCAGCCCCATCTCCTGCAGCTTTGAGGGTTTTTCTGGTAGGTCTCCAAGCCAAAAACTAAGCCTAACCCAACAGAGTTAATGACATGCAAAAAAGCTGTAAAAATGGCCTTTACTGCTTGTATTCATCATTACTGGTTCTGAATTCAGAAAGCTGAACAGAAAGGTTCTAAGCAAGGGAGATTGAGCTACGTAAGAGCCCAGTGTTACCCCAGCAAAGAGAAGAACTGGTAATAATGCTTAAGTGGATGCAGGAAGAAGCAGGAAGATTTGCTTCTCAAATTTGTTTTCTGAAACAGGGTTTTGTCCCTTAATTTGGCTTAAGTAAGACTGGCTTCAACAGGAAGCCAGTGGCCTCCTCTGAGAGATGCCAAAGTAGAATAAGCAGTCACAACATATAAAACAGGACAGTCAAACTGAGGCAGCCAGCCTAGCTCCTGCTCTTGCATACTTATATAATTTCTTAATCCTAAACATATTAGACAACAGGGAGGTTGTTTCATTAAAAGCCACAGACACCAGCAGTCCTCACATACATATGCACAAAGGTAATCAAACTCCTAACAGCAGTGACAAAGCTTGCCAAGCAATGTTCAGACTTTGGAAACCATCCACGGAGTCATAACTGGAAGGCTTGTGTGAGGAAAGAGGCAGAGCAGCACCCACGACACACATCAATGATGTTACTGTGGTCAGTTGTGTCCCAAGGGACATCATAGCCTGCTGCACAATATGAACGGGCTGACAAAGTCTTCAGACACTCCTGCACTTACCAAGTCTACTCATGAACTGTTAGGTAACACTAATGAAGCTTCTTTAACAAGAAAAATAGCTAAGAAAAGCACTCAAGCATCTTTAAAGATGGTTGTGGTAGACAAACTTAGATTCTTTCATTATTTTTTTTCCCTGGGTTTGGGTTTGTTTTTTTTTCTAAACCAGAAAGATCACATTTAAGAAATCAAGAATTAAGGCTTTGTCCACATCAGACGTTTGTCCTGAAGCAGTAAAATCCTTTCAACTGAAATCACTGCCCTGCTGAAGTTAGAAAAGGCAACTTAAGACTGCATTTCATGCACAAACCATTCCCAAATGCACTCACTGCCCAAACCAGTATCAGATACTCATTCTGTGCATGCTCTGCTACACAGTTAAGTCCAAGTATAGTTTTAATTTCAACATGGAAAAACCCGAACTTCTCTAATACCTGGAAGTAATAGCACACATCTAATACCTGACACCTCTAGACCTTTCCACAGATGTCACTGAGTAAAATCCAATCTGTAGGTGGCAAAGAGTGCTAATAAATCCAGCCTCCACCAGGAAGGCTAATCTGATCAGAGGAAGAATAAGACAACCCATTTCAGACACTTGAATGATACAAGCTGACTCGCCGAGCACCAGAGCCACCAAGGAGTGACTGCAGAGAACTCTCAGACCACACCTCCTTGTCCCAGAAACATCTACACACACGACGTTGAGCATGAGGCACATCACATTTTTGCCTGGTTTCAGCCAGTGGTCTGCTGAAAACAGAGACAGCCCCTGAGCCTCTCCTTGGGCCTTGGCTGTGTTCATTCCTGAGCTGGGCCTGTTGAACTCATCATTTTTAAGTGCTGGAGCAGGATCCTGCCATCAAGTTAAATGAACACAGATGCTGCTTTCTCCACATGCCAGAGGTGTACAAAGCCCACCCCAGGAGCACCGATAGGTCCCACCGGCACCAGCTGCAATGTGGTGAAGGCCCCAGGAGAGGAGTATGCGGTGTCCTTAGGCAGTGGCACACTCTTTAGGGACTTGGAAAGTACCCTTCTCTCCCCAGAAAGGCTGCAGACATCCAAACCACTCAAGCAGCTGATGCATTCAGATAAACCCTCCTAAAAAAAAAAGAAAAGCCCTATGCTGACAAAGGGATGGGCAGATTTTCCTCAGCCTACAGTACATTTCACCGTTTGACTCATCACCCTGAGGTGGAAATGCTTGATCCCTTAACACCAACAGCCTGTTTGGTAGCATCTGCTATGTAGTTGTTACTACCATTTTCCCAGTTTTTGCTTTCCAATAAAAACACCACTGTGCCAACAGCTCTGCTCGGAGAAGTCTCCATCTGCGTGATCCGACCGGAGCAAAGAACACACTGACCCCAGGGTATCACGTTCTGAGTCCTGCTGGCACAAAGGCAGGATTCTATTCACTCCTTAACAGAGGTAGTTGGTAATTTTTCAGCTGCAGCACATTGAGGAGACACAGAGACATGAAGTTCTGTGTTACAGCTGGAAGTTGAGAAGTCTGGCCTTCACCAGTCTGGAGTCCAGCTAGTGACATGTGCATATAAGATAGACCCCCCCCAAAAAAGGAGGGATGAAGCACCCTCCTTTCCTACCTCAGCCTAAAACTACAGCTCTTTTCTCCTCCAGTTCATCAGCTCAGAGAAAATGACAGCTACATAAAGACACTTCAGGAGACACTATATATAGGGTGAAGTGAACTCTTCCCCAGGAAGCTCTAGATCTAGGTCATCTTGCTTCTTCTGGGAGGCAGGAAAAACCAGGTTACTCATTGAACAAGAATACAGTTTCTAGAGGAAATAAAAGATTACTTGGAGCATGAAATTTTGTGTGGATAGCATTTTTTTGTTTCCTAAAGGGCTCTTAAAAACAAAATTCGCCATTAAACACTGTCTCTTTGAATACCTGGCACCATCTTCTTTAAACTGAGAAACCCACTATATTCACAGAAGGAATGGGCATTCTTTGGTAAATTTACTTTCAGTAGTTTAGCCACACAGTAAAATAAATACAACTTCAGGTCTCAGAAATTTCAGTGAGCTTGTCTATATTCAAACATAATGTAAAATCCCTCCCTGCATCTCATTTGTGATTCTTACAGATGACTGAAATGATTACACACAACCCAGCAGAGCACCAGGCGAGCTCTGATGTGAATCCACTCTCATGGATTAAGTACCACACTCCCATTTACAGTCGAGTGCAGGGTGGGAGAATAACCAAGCATCTCGCTCAGATTTGGGCCAAAGGCCACCATCTAACTCAGCCCAGCCACTGGGGGTACCTGGCAGCTCAGCCACTGTGGCATCCTGAAGGTGCCATAAGGTGAAGAGGTGTGCCTGGGAGACTGGGGCAGGGAGAGTTTTGTCAGCTCAGGACAGACCTTAGTGCAACACTACCCAGGCAGTGCTCCTCATCAGCTTCCCAACAGCAGATCCCTAAAATTTGCCAAGTAGAGGTGTGGGCTTGTATTTCAGTTTAGTGACTACAGAGGAGATTTCATTAGCTCTTGTGAGCACAGTCAAAACAGCCCACAGAGCCTTAGAGAGCCAAGAACTGAGAGGTGAAAAAGCACTAAGCAAGAAAAGAATTAACAGTTAATTTAAAGTAAGTTTTTCTGCTTGAATTTTAAAACTGATTCTGTTCCCTTCCAAGTAGGGTAATATACTTTCAAGGACACCCCATTCTCTACGGGACAATCCACAACTCCCTCAAGGGCTCCAAATATATAGATGCAATATTAAAGAACTCTGTGAAGCAGACACTAAAGCAATGTCTTAGTCATATTTCATAAGCTAAACTGAAGATATATGGATGCAACTGCAATGCAAATCATAATATTTAAACAGAAAACAACCAAGGGAAATCCCAAAACATCAGAAACTGGCAATGGCAATTAAGCAAGTACTACTACAGAGCATAAAATAAAGTCTACAGATGTTAAAATATTAATTTCAGTGTCTTAAGTAAATCTGAATTTAGAGCATTCGTTTGCCAAGCCTTTTATGTATTTTCCACTGAATACAGCAGTTTACTGCTTTTGTTAAGCAACAGTACAGACCAAACCAGTTTAGCAGTTTGGTACGTCTGCAGTCAAGCAATGCTGGCACTCGTTTGTTCAAAACCTGAGAGCAATCTCTTCTCTTTCTGAACTTTAAATAAAATTAATGTATTCAGGCAAAATAAATACTGGTCTTAATCTATATTGCAAAATTATACCATGTCTGAATTAAAGATTTCGACAACCGCGTTAATAAAACACTGCGATTAACGTTCAGTGCACAGAACAAGCTCTGTATCTGGCTTTAATTACAGTGATGAATAAAAGTCAGACACAGGCATCAGCCCAGAGTATTCATGCATTATACTGTCCCATAGATACTGAAATAATGGAATCTGATGCACTTTGATCTCTTAGATAAGCCTCCCACAGCTCTGAAACAGAAAGGGCAAGAGCACCCAACCTCATCCAATTCTGCAATGCTCGCACACTGAGTCATAAGAGATTTGTATCCCCACTACCAAGATGTATCTTATGGGAATAAATACAGAGAAATATTGCTCCATTTCCTTCTGGCTACAGCTTGCACACAAATCATCTGGAGAGCCACACAGAGTGAAAGTGGTGAGGACTACCGGGACACCTTACTCCACAGAGCTATATATCCTTGGACAGTGGTTACGTTATAATATTCTTGTGGAATGTATTCTAGTCTGATTTTTTACTCTAAAGCAGTTTTGCCCATGACAAAGATTAGAAACTGCAGCATGTGGTAGATGTAATGGTTTTAATCATGGCTGCAGGATGGTCAATTCCTTGCTTTTGTCCAAACCAGCACAGACTGACTCATTTTTTGCTTACAACTGGATAGTAAAGCAGCTTCATTAAATTTTATTAGTCATAAACCAGGCGTTTCCTTGATGCTTCTAGGACCTCTTTTAGCAGTCCAAATTCTACTGGCATGTGGGCTAGCTACAATCCCAAGCTCTGGGAAACTCAGCACTGTGAGCCAGCTGAGACTTGTCTTTGACTGAGGATGAAGTTGTCCCTGCATGAGCATTTGGCCTTGGAGTGCAGGGCCCTACATGAAAGGACTGCTCTTGAACCATGCTTCTAGAAATACAAATTGCTCCTTCTGAGCAAAAAGTAGATGAGAGGACACAGAGACCACTCCAGTGTCCAAAAATACAACCATGGGAAACAGGTTTCAGCACTGCAAGGATAATAGTCTGCACACTCATCACTGCATGCTGGGGCTAAGGGAGGAACTGAATTTCCTGAGTCTCAGTTTCCCTCATTCTTCCAACAGTTTCACTCCTTCCCTGGGCACCTCAGGTCTACATCATCCCTCAACTAAAGCAGTGTCTAAAAACAGAGGGAGGATGAGAAGGCTCAAAAATCAACCCAGCCTTTGGCAATGGGTACGTGTGCATGGAAATGTGCACAGAGCATGCGTGAGCGTTGTGGTGGATCAGCAGAAATGCCCAGTGCAATAACCCAGCTGGTTGTGATTTGGCTGACGCAACTGCGGTTGAAAGGATGGTTCTTTTATCTCCTCCTCCAGTTGCTGCACACATCTGCTCTTTGTCCATGTCACCGTGTGTGGATCCTGCCCCAGCAGCTTTTATGCCACCGGCATTCTGACTTTCTTCTTCACTGATGAGAAACAGAGTGGTTGGCAGATTCCTATGGAGGGGCTGGTAAATAAAATAATCACTCTCTGTAACTGTTTGGTCTCTTGGAAATTGTTTCATTAGTTCATAGGAAAGTCATGGTTGATTTGCTTTAGTCCATTCCACAGATCATTATCTCTTCAAAACATAAAAGTAGTTTATTTTCCGTGGGTCAGAAACTGACTCCAGATGTACAGCCAGCAACAGCTGATCACAGCACTGAACCCGAGGTACATACGGGAAACAGAAGAGCTTCCTAAATGCATGGTGGTCCTAGATTTTAGGGAGGGTGGTATTGCATGTTTGGGTTGGCTTGTCCAAAAGAATGCACAATCTTCCAGCATAGCAAAGATTCATCATCCTGATTAGGCAAGATTTCTTATTACCATCTCCACAGCCTCCTCATTCCTACTAATCAAGCATCTGGAATGAGGAGGCTGCCAAATAAACGCTGAACTATCATATTCCAAAACAGATTTTAGGAGACTTATCTACTGCCTTAAACAGATCTTCTGATAAAGCTCCCTCTCTACAGCATCAGGTTTGTCATAAATTTCTGCTGAGGTTCCTTTTGTAATAGAGGAACATTATTTTATTAAAATCAAATTACCATTGAACACTTTACAGACTTGAATTAAATTACTAAGCATGCCTGCACTAAAGATAAACTTTATTACTCCTTTACTCCTCATTTTCCAGTGAAGAAACTAAAGCACAGACCAGTTAAGTGGTTGGCTAAAGTTACAAACAGCACGGAAGACATTAAATAAGGATGATGATAGCTTATCCTAGGGCTGCTAGAGTGGGTTTTTTGGGTAGATTTTGTTTTGTTTAGTCTTCGGGCTGGGAGTTTTTTCAGTTGAAGTGCAGTTTTACCCAGCAAGAAGTCACACAACTTCAGCTCTGCTGGGACAGGCCGCTGCTATGGCTGTCCCCCAAGAGGCAGGCAGAACAAGGCAGCATCTTCTACAAAAATGCTCCCTGAAGATAGGGTGTAAGACACATCTTTGCTTCTGAGACCATAATGTCAGAGCCAATTTTTCTTGTGGTCTACATTGAGATCGAAGCTTGATTTGCCTTTCAGAGTCAAGACAATGGTGACTCTTCAGCTTTTTCCCTGAAAAGGTTTTATTCTTACTCAACCACGACATCCCTAAAAACCTGCTCATTTGGTAATTCTTTGGTCTCTGAGGAACTGCTTCATTAGCTCATAGAAAAGTCACGGCTGATTTGCTTTAGTCTATTCCACAGACTATTACTTCTCCAAAATACGTTTCTCTTTGTGTATATGGGGAAGTAGAAACAAGGACAAGCACAACGACTGGAAGACACAAGTCTGCCACAAGCAAGAGGTGTTATTTTTAGTTTCTTCACCTTGCATTCTGCAACTAGCTTGACTACAACCATTAACAGGGTCTGCAGAAGTGCTCATGAAGCTGAGCTTCCTTCCTTTGTTGACGTGATGAACAGGGACACAGGAAGACTAACATACTCTGTAGAGTAGTTTATCCAACTTAAGACACTTCTTACAGAAATCCATGTGAAGCAGAAAGCAATGCTCTGTTAAACGGGATCATAAACATATTATCTTCTTTTCAGAATTCCCCTTGGAAAATCTTCTGGACAGAGTGGTCAGGAACAGATCCTTACCAACTGACAGCTCAACACCAATGAGTCTAGAAACCAGCTCTAGTTTTTAAGAAAGGTGCTAACAGAGAACTCAAACCAGCACACTCTTCCCATTCCCCCTAGCCATGGCTGACACATTTTTAACCGACTGTAGTTTAGAATCTATTTTAAGCAGATAAAGCATTACAATATTCAACAATATTAATTAAAATATTCATTTAAACTGTTTACAATGGTTACTTTCAAGATTGAAGTTATCTGTGATACCATCTGGTATCTTTTACTTTCAGGTCTATCTTCCTTTCTCTCCCTCTGCCCCACCAGCAACACAGGTGCAGGTTTTTTCTAACCATTGTCTAGATGAAAAGTTTAGGCATAGCACCCTCAAGAAACTTTTCATCTAGAACTAAATACCAGCAATACAATTCTCTAGACAACTTGCTAAATTCTTCAATTGTGGAAGAATAAGAAGTGTCATGGCATATTCACTAACCAAATAATCCTGAATGCTACTATAATGACACTCATAATACATATATTTCATTACTGTATAGTCCTATACTATTTAAAAAAAGGTTTATTGCATTGCACATACAAATAATTTACCAGAACTGCAGCATAAAACATGAAACACTTTCAGCTTTTCTGAATGCAGGTGTCTAAATTGTATCGTAACTATTTATCAGAAGTGACTTTATAATTTCATAATATTCACATTATTAAGTGAATAAATATTTGTGAATTATTTATTCACAGACAAAATGTTATTCCAGAAAACTACTAAAACATTTCTTCATTTCTGAGAATGAGTCACATAAGGTCATTCAAGCAATCTCCTCCTTGAAGAGAAGCACCAAACATCACTGGCTACTCTACCATTTCTCTCCCATGCAACAAACTCTCAACTTCAGCTCCTCCATCACTTTCTCTCCTCACTGCAGCTGATCTTCACCTTGGGCACTGCTGCCAGAAGCCACCAGCCAGCAATAAAAACAAAGGGTTTGAAGCCCTTTGAAGTTTTCACCAGACTAAGGAATTGTGGACTGGAGTGGTATTTCGGTTCAATTCCACAAGTGCAACTGTAATTCATACACATCACCAAGATGCAGAAGACAAGCAGAAAAAAGGGCAAGACATGCACAGGCAACTTTTAAATACACTGCTTTCTCTTATATGAAAGTAACCGTACTAGTTGGTTTGCTCTTTTTCATGGATAGCTTTCTGTATGTAATGTTTTCCCCTTGCATCTTTCCCCCTTTCATGCTGTTCCAACATAGACCAAGAGTTCCAGCTTTGCACAACCACTCGGTGGTAGATTATAACCTGTTACACTACCACACTCTTCTTTCTTGTACAATACATGCAATCATATATGATAAATCATTTCAACTGGGACCCAAGGGAATTTTCATTCAGATGTTTCTATAAATGAGTACAACTCCTAGATAAGAATTATTCTGGCTAGGAATTTTTAATTATATTAATTACCATGCCTTTGAAAAGACAGCATCAGAACAGCAATGTAACATATTACTTAAGTCACGAGGACAGTAGAACAAAGGCCTGGTTCCTCTGTTAGGCAAAAACATCCAACACTTCCATCCACGGGGCAAGGTTCACACAGAAATGCAGTCAACTATTTCAAGAAAATTCACTGACTGCTCAAACTGGGCAGTTCTTCAGCATGTCCAGGGCTGCACCTACTGTCCTGTGCTCCTCACCAGCCTGTGCCACTGCCAGGACAGGCTCATGTGCCACCTCCCTGAGCTGGGGACAGCTGGAATGAAGCACAACAAGACAGAGGGATGAGGATGTGTACACTGTGTACAGGTGACGCTCAGTTAACAGAGGAGACCCAAGGAGGCTATTGCAGCAACCTCAGTTTTAAGAGGAGCCATGAGACATCTTAAATTACACTTTCAAAACCTGCTGTCCCCAACAGCTTTTGGAGGATTATGGGAGCACAGCATTGGGTTAAGCTCATGTTTGTGATCTCTCATCTCATTTTGTGCCTACAGCCAAATCAAATGAGTATCCAGGCCAAAAGGTTTTAAATTAATCCCTCCAAATAAAAAAGAAAAAAAAAAGGAAAAAAAAGAAAAAAGAAAAAAAATCCACTAGATCCACTGAAACATTTTATCTGTAGACAACACAAGGTGGTATGAAGTACCAGACAGTGCTCCGGAGTTTTTCAGGTAAAAGAGTAAAATATTTTATTAGTCTATCTGCCACATCAATATAGCAAATGTGCTTTTATTAGTTTCGTATCAACACCAAGATCTTGTGCTTAGTTCTCATGCTTTTAGCTGAGTAATTTAGCAAGTGCTATACATCTTTTTTAGAAGACTGCAGTGTGTTCTGTCCACAGTAATACTGTTTAGAAACTCAGGGAGAAAAGGTGTAAAAAATTCTGTACTTTACTGTGTAAAAATTCCAAAATTGAATAAAATGGCAAATTATTTCCTACAGCTATTAAGGAACTATTTAAGAACAGAAATATGAGACAAGGATTAAGGAAAGGGACATATCTGTTCTGCAGAATAAAGTCTTTGAGAAAAACTACTAGAAGTAAGAGAAACTGAAAAAAACCCCAGTGAACTTGTACAGAAAAACAGCAGAAGGCATATTGCCAACAGATGGTGAAGAAGTCATACACCAAAAAGGAAAACAAACTTGAAAGCATACTCAATTTTGAGGACTTAAGAAAAAAAACAAAACCAAAGCTAACTCCTTCCTAATCACAGATTCCCTGGTTAAAAATGGAGCTGCATGTTCTTAACACTTAGAAAAGCAGTTGTAATTTCTGTGTTCTAAAATGGAGGCATTCAAAATTAGTGTCTGTCTATGAAAATGTTGGTCTACTCTTGAAATCACTTCCTTCCTCCCCACCACGAAAACACACTCTTTTTTTGGTGTGTTTTCATTATTTCTCACATTAGCTGTTAAGCTCAACGCACTGGAAAATACCTGATGCTTTAATGGGCCACTTTCTCATTAACTCAGATACCTGTTTAAGAAGATACTTCCTCTCTGAGGCCTTTCTGCAGCAGCTGGTAACAGGTACTGCCACAGGAACCAAGGGACAGGTATTTGCAGAGCTTCTCAATGGAAATTATTCCCCATTATTCCATGTGTCCATATTGTCAATCCAATTCTCAACCTCACTTTTGGAAGTAGGAATTTTACACGGCCAGTTTAATAGCACTCACTGATCAAAGCAATTTGACATGCTATACTGCAGTTATTACTGGGGGTACATGTTGCAGTTGGAAATCAATAGGTAAATAAAAATTACAGCATAACAAGATTCTCATGTGAATGCCCATGGCACAATCCTGTCAAAACACAAAAAAGTACTTTAAATGTCAAAATATTACAGAAGTCATCTTCTACAACTGTGTATCTTCACCCAACAAGCCTTCCCATGGTTTGCATACCTTGGAGGAGGTATTCAGGAAGTTAACACATTGTTGCTGCAAACCCAAGAGTAACAGACATACCAGATTTTAGTCTCTTCTAAAATACGTCCATTTTACAGCTGAAATTTCAGCAGTTGGCTTTAAAACCGTTCATCTTCCAGTTTCTTGAGGCTAGTTGCCATGAACAAGTTTTCAAACTCATTTTATCCTCTTCCTTGCTTTCATTCCTAATGTCTACACATTACACACTACCTCTGGTTAAGACATTGAAAGAAGTAATTACCAGTAATAAGGGCACAACTCCTAAATTCCCATTTGTAACACCGACTCTAAGCTGCCACTTGAAAGTTAAAATGAGTGACTATTGCTAGCAAGAAAGTAATACTAGAGCATCAGCAATTGTTCACACTTAAGTGTCTCTTGTAAACATTAACCAATTTAAAATTATAAATCTTCTCAACCTCAAAGTGCATGAAGTGCTGCACAAAATTGTAGGTAAGGCCTATTTTTTTAAAGTCACAAACCATTGTGGTTCAAAATCTGGGGAAAGAATAGCTTTGATTTTGACTGTGAGACACCAAAGGCTACCCTAAGGTGAAGCTTTAGGAACTGCCAGGATCAGTGGAGGAGCTTTCAGGACAGACAGTGATGTTCGACACAGCCAAGTGCCTGTGGGCACATCACCTGATGCTGCACAGCTCTCTCCAGCTGAGGGAAGATTTGCTATGAATACACTTACTCGATAACAGACACCTGTGGGTTCATTTATTTTACTGTCTGTCGTGCCCTCTGTCAACCATCCACACTTACAGACAAGTTCTTCATCAAGAAAAAAAATTTCAAAACCTCTTCCTCAGAGGAAGAGGTGTTACCTACACCAACTTCCACACAAGAAGGCCTGCATAAGGCATATACTCAATTGGTGACTCTGACAAGAGCTAACAGGTTGTTTTCAAAGGGAAGAACAAGGAATAAAAGACCTCCCCAAGCCTTCCCAGAATCACAGATACAAATGCAATAAATTGCACAAACAGTCAAACTTTTATGCTGATTTGACAAAAACACAATACATTCCTAAACCTCATGGACCATTCAGGCTTAATTTAGAACTAAACAATCTTTAAAAAACTTCATCTGTCGCTAAGCACTTTCTGTTTACTGGACTTCAGCAGATGTAGTTCAGAAACCAGAAAAAAAAATTCCTCACATCACCGAATTTATTGTAACATTCAGCTTTCCCACCCAAACAAAACAATCAGGCACACACTGCCAAGAAACATCATTGCAGCTTCAGGGCACCAGCAAAGGCTGCTACGTGTAGGGCTTCTCTTCAACACTTACGGGGCTCCTATCAGGGTGGAATTCTTGAACTTGCTAAAGCATTTGTAGATTACACTCCCGTCTGGTTAAATACTTCCTGCAATTTTGTTAATTATACATCAGGGTCTGCAATTATGGAATGACTCCCATCCTAGAAAACATACAGCTCTCAAGTCACCCCCCCAAAATGTGTGTCTCGACTGCCGTTTCTATAGATTGCTCTGGAATGTACTGCTATTATCCCAGATAGGAAAACACTTTCAAAACTTGAATAGAATATGCAATTCTACCACTGGATGGTTTTCCGTTTCATTTTTCAGTGCTGTAGATCGCTTGTTTAGGTCAATACACATTTCTATACGCGGGAGTGCAGATGACAAGGAGCAGACAAGTGCAACCCCAAGTGCAGGTTCCCTTCCCGTGTCCATCCCTTCCAGACGCGGCCAAGTGCAGGCTTTCACACCAAGGCCATCCCCGCTCCACATCGGCGTTAGCCTCCGCTGTCAGCAAAGCCATCAAAGCAAATACCCGGCCTTTTCCTTCTTTCCCCCTGATTCGTCATCAAGATGTCAATTAACAGATTCTCACAGAGACAGAAAAAAAACAACCCACCGAACAATGGGAAACACTTCCCCGCCGGTGCCCCACAGGACGGAGGGAAACAGGATCCCCTGCGCTGGGGGAGTTACTTAGTGGGGATCAGATGCTGCTAAAAATACGGGAGCGGTGCGAGCGGGCCCGGACAAAGCCCGGGCAGGGCCCGCGGTCCCCGTCCCGGAGCGTCCCCGCGCCAGACGGTGATGTCACCGCCGGCGGCAACAAAGGACGCGGCACCGGCCGGGCGGCCCCTGCCCTCCGCCCCGCC
>VZTN01016960.1:61910-95011 GCA_013400515.1 Erpornis zantholeuca | reverse complement strand
GGGCTGGGGGACCCGGCCGCCTGCTGGGCTCCCCCGGCCCCAAAATGGTGGGAGCCGCTTCGCTCCGCCCCCGAGCGCGGTGTTTGTTTGTGTTCCGGGCATGGCGGAGCCAGCGGCCGCTCGGGCCCGGCGGGGCGGGTCAGGACGGGACGGGGCGGCAGCGGGGACCTCCCGCACCACCCCTGCTGGGGCCTGCCCGAGGGTTCCCCCGCGGCAGCGTCCCCAGGCAGGGAAAGGGGTTCCCTGTGCTGGTCTCTGGCGTGATCCGAGGGGCTCGGTCAGTGTACGGACAGGGCAGTGAACCCCAGTGTGGAGAAACACCAGCAACGGGCATTTGGCTTTTGTGTTTCTAAAGGTTTTTTACGTGATAAGCAGATACTCTAATAAGCCATATATTTACCTCCTTTTTTTTTTTCTTCATAAAAATATATTCATACTTGGATAAAAGTATAGGTAAATACTGATTAAAGCGAATTTGAGGAGAGTGAATGCCCCCGTGTCACTGTGTTAGTGTGCTAGCACTGACCCACAAAGAGAATAGAGGATGGACCTATTAGTGTTCTTCCCAGCTTTGTCATCTGTGATGGTTCCTCAAAATCCCTCCTTGGCCTTCAGATTCACACCATGGAAAATATTTTAAAAGCCAGTTTTTAAAGTGAATTATTTTTTTAAGTGAAGCAAACGTGGAGATGAGAAAAGCTGGAAAGTCCAGTCTGTAAAGCAGTACAGCGTGGCTGCTGCTTATCACCAAGTTCTCTGCTGATACAGCTAGGGCCTGCTTTGCACCAAGAGCTCTCATGTTGGGTCAGAGTATCTACAGACCTGTTGTTCACAGTGACGTATTTGGCTCCACAACCTTTGCTGGTGGACCTCAGTCTGGGATCAGACTTTTTGCTGATTATCCATATGAGTTCATTCTTGGAGATTTCATTTTATTACTGTTTAGGGAGGTTTGTTTTGCTGCTTATCAATGGGTAAGTTAAACAACGCCAGTGTAAAGCCTGTGATTGCTGCCATTTATGGTGTTCTAACACGGTTTCAGGCTTTTCAAGGAAACTGAAACCGAAAATGGGGCAGGAATTGTGAGTGTTGTTCAAGATAGAGAGGCTTTGCAATGGTGCATTGTTAATAATGACTGTTGTACATGGCTTGCTCATTTGGGTGTTTATCCTATGAGTCTCTTGGCTTGGTTTAATAGAATTAGGCAAGCAATTGTTGGAGGGGATCCAGCGAACCACTGCCTCACCCAGTCATGATTTCAAGGTTAAGGCAATGTCAGAGCTGTCTGCTGCGAGAACCTGGTGATGAAACTCCAGCGTTGTCAGTGGTATTTTCAGTTATGCAGTGGCACCACTGGGAATGAGATTATGGGCAACCAGAAAGACTTATTTATTCAGCTGTTATTTCATGTTTTGTTTTCTCTGTGAGGCTTTGGCTTGTGTCATTGGTGTAGGTCAGTGAAAACCACAGGTCCCACTGTGCCTTGGTGTGAGGCGGTGATCACAGTTGTGATCCTCTATGGTGAGGAGGTCCTGTGGAAACTTGTGGTGCCTCCCTACTGGCTGACATGCCAAGAGAGCCTTTCTTTGGAAACCAGAGTGCAAACTGGTCTCATTCTGATATGCCATCAGGACATAGGTGGGATTTCCTCTGAGTCTTACAGTATAGATGTTGCATTTATTTACCTTGAGGCAGATCTCCAGAAGGAATAGCTGCCAAGCCCAGTTAAAATTTTCCCATTAGTAGATACAGGATGCTCCAAATCTGGGCATGGTTTAAAAAATGCAGACTTGTCAAGTGCCAGAAGAGATCTGCTTTTCACGGTGGACTCACAGAGACCAAAGAGGAAGCAACAGTTCATGTTTGGCCTTGCATCTGTGGGACAGACTGCACCTGTGAGAGCTCTGAAGGGGGAAGAGCTACTACCAGGCATGCCTAGATTCTTTGAAGTAGGAGTGGTTGAAGGCGCTGCTTTTCCAGGCTATTCACTCCTGCTATATCAGGTCATTAACAATGGCTTTGCACCACCAGCTCAAAGGTTGTGCAACAGTCCAGGAGATGGAAAATGGAAAAATTCTTGTGTTCACAAATGTCTTTTAATATCCCTGCTTTGCTGAGGCGTAGCTGTGAGCCTACTCCTTTTGCTACCACACTCTTTGCAGGTTGGGGACAAGGAAGCAGATGGATGGGTCCTCAGAAGATGTGATTTATAGGTATGGTTTCTTTGTTCTAGCAGAACCATAGGGCAGTTTAACTGGTTTTACTTCAGTTCTCTCTGGTTTTTAGTTCCTCTACTTAGTTTGAAAAACAAGTAATTATGAGAATGAATTTTCTAGAGCCTTAAATGCTTCTATAGAGGAAGAAAGATTCATGTAGTGGTTTAGGTCTGCGTAGATACTACAGATAGAAAAGATGATGCAAATATAATATTTGTGTCAGACTAACATCAATGCAGGACTGGCAGCCTACATCAATGAAACTTTTTCTCACTTGTAGACATTTAAACAGTTGGCTGTAATCTGTTGCCAGAATGGAAGTGGGGATGTTCTGAAATTTGCCAGTACAGGATTCATGTTCTGGTACATCTCGATACAACAATGTCAGACACAGGTGTGTCCTAGCCACTTTTTGGCACCTAGCATCTTCTAAGTGAAATACATTTCTCAAAACAAAATGGAAAATAAAGAAAAGGTTTTGAAACATGCAGACAAAGTTTATGTTTTATTTTATAGACTTTTGATATGAGAGGAGGAGAGTTACACATTGCTGTATTCTTAAGGCTTGTATGAGCTAGCCAGAGATGATGAACTATCCTACTGAAAAATCTGTTTTCTTTGGAGTTAAAAATCTAAAATCCACGGAGAACATAAAAAGTCCTTCTTGTTAAGAATTTCTCTGAAAAATTGACATCATGAATTGCCTAATTTTTAGATGAAAGACCCTTTGATCACACCATTTTGCGTGATCCATGCTCATGTTATTGTTGGACAACATTTGGATATGTTTAATGTATCATGCTCAACAAAAGTTTTTGAAAGACCTTCCCTGTCCTCAGCATGGAAAAGTTTTTTCACTTCCTTTTCTTCCATGAGGCTTATTTTCGCAGCACTTATAATCTCTCATTATGTTTTATCTTTCTTCTGGATAAGATTGTTTTCCCAGTTCGTACACAGAAGCCCAGTTAACTTCTGAGTGCAATCTTTCTATGCCATGGTACCCAGAGGTTCAGAGATAACTCTGTTTGCTTGGGTAATGCTGGTGAATGGAACACAATGCAATTTTAAAACCCTTTTTTGGAAGGAAAAAAAAAGTCTTTGTATACCTCTGGAGAATGGAAGTAAATTACATTCTTCTATTATGTATGTGAATCTGATTATGGGAATGGCAGAATTAATTTATATGATTATAAAGAACATGGCATCTTCTAAAATGCACATGATTGCTTTTAGTTTTGTTGATTTTAGCTGAACTGTAGACATTTCTCAGTGTATATTACAACTGCATATTGTTTTCTGAGACAGTGAATGCAGCTCTAGAAAGCAATTATGGAGCTAATATATTTCCCTGAAATGTACTTTGTGATGCAGGATTTTATTCATGTTTCTAAAAATTACTTAAACTTTTGCCTAAATTATCCTTGTATCACAAATACCAGTTAAATCAATTGATCATGAAGATGCCATCTTGATTAGGAGAAGTATTCTATTATTGTCAAGTTACTTGCCTTCCATAATAATGGTTTTCCCCAGGTCCAAAATGTTTTTTCAGCAGGGAGTGTAATGCATACCTATTCTGTGCACTGGGGCACCTACACTGTGTGCCACAAAGAACAAAAAGAACAAGTGTTTTGGCTCTGAAACACACAAGCAACAAAGCAGAGAGTCGTCATACAAAAGTAACCTCTTCAAACAAACCCTCTATCACACCAGCTTCCTGGTGAATTTTGTGTAAAGTCAATTTTCCTTTTTCTCTTTGTACCACGTGTTGCCACAGTCTCAACTGCAAGAATGATCAGAAACCTATGAAACACGATCTAAGAGCAGAGATGGAAAGAATTGGGGTGGTTTAGTCTGAAGAAAAGGAAGGTGTTGGGAAATATGGTAATGATCTTTCAAAATGTAAAATGTTTCTCTGCAGACAGAAGGAATAAGTGTTTCTTTATGTTCAGTGGGTCTAGGGCAAGAGTTGATGCGCTTGGAGATTTAAAGTACATATTAGGAAATTATTTCAAACTGCAAATGTATTTTGGCACTGAAAATTATTATCTGGGAATGTCATTTGCTGAAGGCTTTGAAAGGCAGGTTAGGCCACGTGTCTCAGGAATGGTTTTAGTTGCAGTAGAATACATGGAGATAACCCCAAAAGGTTCCTGGCTGGTTTATGGTGTTTTGTTTCTCTCAGGTGATCTACAGCAGATGTTTTAGTGCTGTGTTAGTTTGATTCTCACTCTTCCTTATATCTTCAGAAAATTCCAGTAGGTATGAAATAAGAAAATATGTCAGTAGGTAAAAAACTGAGTAAGTAGAATGGGTGGTGACATCCCCAATAGTAGAATATTAAGAAATCACAGTTCCTACAGGAAAGCTGGTATGTTTGAGCAGGGTTGTGACATGCTGACATGTCCTCCTGACAGGCTTTGGCACACAGGTATGGGGCTGGCCTTCAACAAGTGGTGGATAGTCAATGCACAGAAATCTATGTTTTAACCAATCTTTAAAATTTTATTTTAATTTTAAATTTTAATTGAAGCATTTGTCTTTCTTCACTTTTTGCTGTGTTTAAGTATTTCCTGAATTTGCAAGGAGTGAACTCTATCCACAGTTTACCAGTAGCCACTTTGTTAGACTTTTTGTTCCTCTAGTTCTCTGCAACAGTAAGGTATTATCCAAAATGCCTGTACCTCTTTGAAAATGAGTTGACAAATTAATTGCTTGTTCATGTTAAATATGCATTCTGCTGTACAACTTAAAATACCTCTTACTCACCTTCTCCGTGGTCTTCCTGTTTTTCTGATTTTCACCATTCTTCCTGCAGCCTAAAATACCTATTTTCTTCCTGTAGGTAAGTGTAGGTCTGCTGCAATAACAGAGTGATAAGATGACACTTGGAAAGATTCATGAGAACCTAGGGAGTGTGACCTTCTGCCAGACAACTATTCCCAAAGTCCGAGATCACCCATGTCTTTGTCATTCCTTGACAGAAAACTCTTGAAACTCTTTCTGGATACGGAATGATGGCTACAGGTACTGTGTTTTAATCCCTTACTGTTTAAAAAAATTGCCTAAGATTGCTACAAGTCAAACTCTTTATTATGTGTCATGTTTGTTTTGTTACAGCAATTTTAGATGTCTGAAAACTATTACAATGCTTTGTTTCATTTTTTCCTTATGGATATGATTTGTAAAACTCCCATATTTCACTGTCCTGCAGCCTCCATCTTTGGCCCACTTTTCCAGTAAGCATGGCACCCTGAGCTGCACAGACTGATCCAGCTAAAACATCAATGTTGAGTAAAAAGAATATTCTTTAGTGTGTGCAAAAATGCCACTGATCAAACTTAGTGTCTTTCCCTTTTCCTAACACATCATTGCCTGCAGTTTGTAGCCCCTGTCACTCCCTGTCCTTCTCCATGTAATTCCTGCCTACTCAGATTTTCTTATTTTATGCTTCTCCAGATGATTATTTTGAAGGGTACTATTTTGCACTTCCTGTTGAAACTCTGGTCTGTGACAGCTTAGCTGGCTGAATTGCAGCAGACAAGTTACTGGAGACTGAACAGAAGGAATGTGAGAAGGAACCATTGAAGATTTGGTACTAAAAGTATGAGGTGGTTGTAAATGGCTGCCCTTGAGAAATTCATTTTGTCCTCTGGCCAGAAATGTTTCTTCTTAACATTTAGTTTTACTTTTTGATTAGTCTGTGTGTGTACAGCTTCCTCTTGGAGGAACAGGCTGGAAAGTTGTATCAGTAAATGCTTTTGCATGCTCAAACACTACCGTGTCTCCTGAAAAATAATTCTAGAAAACAACTATGTCATGCAGAAAACAGAAATTATCATAAATTAGGCCTCTAGCAGTATGAAAAAGAATAAAAGAAGGTAATTGTACAATTTCTTGTCTGATTTTGATTGTGTGGAGATTCCTATAAGACATGAAAATCTTGATTTTTTACTTATGACAAAAGAGGAGAGAGGCTGGTGTTTTTTTAGCAGAACATACTGTTTAAACAAACACCACAGTGAAATAAGAGAGCTAAAGGTACTGTAAGTCTATTCTTCTTTTTTTTTAATGTTTCAAAACTTTTCTATCTAAAGATAAGTTATTTTTCTTTTCATCTGTTGTGAAGTGCATGCCTACAGTCAGTTTGTGTAACAGCAAGCTGTTCCCTCATTCAGTTAAGTTTATAGAAATTGCACACTGTGTGGAGATACTTTAACTTTTAATTGGAAGTGTTATCATCCTAACAGTGGACTTGCATACTGCTTCAGAAATTCAACTGTTAGGCTGCATAATGACTTAGAAAACCACAAACACTCCATTCAGTGTTTTGGCCTGTGTGCTGTTCCACAAACACTCATTTAGACATAGGTGAATGCACAGAATCTCTGCAAGACAGGGTGATGGCAATGTGCAGTTTGCCTCTGACCTGCAAGCTGTACACCAGCACAGTGCAAGGGTTAAGGACAAGATAAAATCACTTGCTGCTGTTTAAATTTCCTGAGGGGTTATTATTTTTACATGAGAAATGAGGAATGCAGTGAGGACCATTCCTGTGCCAAAATTTCAAAGTATGTTCCTGTCAACTGTGATGCCATTCATAGGTTTTACATCAGATTCTTAAATTTGGCTAGAAAGATCTCTGTTGTAGAAGCCCCATCTTGTGGACAACCAATCAATGACTACTTCAGCACAACTGAAATTTAAAGTACTAAGAAAATCTGAAGATATTTTGATAGTCTTTGTTATAAACTGGAGAGTCTTCATATTTCTGGACAATATGGAATCTTCATTCATGTGTAGAAATCAGCATATGCTTTTCAAAGATTATATCCACAGGAAGAAATTGTGAATTGCAGAAAGGTATTAACACAGGGATGGAAACAACTATGGTGTCTTCAGATCTCTGTTTTAAATCCAATCAGCTAAAACACAAGCTTCAATCCTGCCTTGAATTCCCAAAATAGTGTCCTTTAGCGTTTGGAGAGTACAAATGAGTCTCTGGGTGACAAAATCAAATAAGGGCAGAGGGACATCCTTTGAAAAAATAGAGAAAGAATAGGAAAAAATATGCATTAAAACTGAATCTGGAAACTTTGGAAATATCCTTAAGGAGAGTGTTTGTTTCAGCACAAATTAATGAAAGAGGTCAAGCAACTCCAGAATCAATGAGTCAACAGACTTGGTAGGAGGAGTGTTAGAAAGGTTAAAAGGGTGTGAAAACAAGCCTGTGATAAAAGCTATTTTCAGGTTTCAGTATGCCATTGGTAGGATATATTAGATATATTCTATTAAATAGATTAATATATACATATAATTGGAGTATCTTTTGGTTGCTCTGAAGAAATTGGGTTACTCTCTGGTAGTTTTCTTCCATATGAAGAAAGTAGGAACCTTCATGATAGTTTTCCGTGTCGTAATTAAGGCTGTAATGAAGGAACCAGAAAATGTGGCGACACCTAGGGAAAGGTTGGCAGAAGTGCCTCCCACTGAAGCCACTTCTTTTTTCTCTGAAGGTGGTGTATCCAGGGAAAGTTTTGTTGGAGTGGCTTACTTGGAAAGGATGCCAAGAGTAAAAAAGATTCTGGCATGTGAACAGGGTGTCAAACCAGCTCCTTTGCTGGGGGGAGGAAAGGAGTTGCTATTCCTACTCATGTATGTCTGACTGAGCAAGGGAATTAGCAGAGAAAAAAGTTCATGATCTGGACTTTGCAAAGCCAGGAAATAATTTCTTAGTTCTTTACAACAGTAGTCTGAATGAAATCTTCACTTTTAAGACATACCAGCTAAAATGCATTTTACTGCTTAAAATTACCTTTGACAGTGAGTGTACATCTTCCACTTTACAGTTTAAGTTTAAAATAACTGTTTACTTCATATTGAATTGAAGTCTTTAGATTTTCATCATTCAGTAGTCTGGGGATTTCATAAACAATTCATTTGTAACATATATAGATCTAAAAAAGTCACCTTTCTTAATAAGCTAACAGATAAAACTATAAATGCAGATTATTAGTATATTACTAAAAAAGTCACAGAAATGTCTGTGCCTGACTGACTCCTTTTGCTTCCCATATTCTTTTGGAATAGAATTCTACATTTTAGATGAAGGGCATCTTTGATGAATTGTCTGAGCCAGTGGAAAAATGTATATTCCAAATTTTTATCTCAGTCTTGTCCTTAAGGATGAGAATATGAAAACTTTAGCAATATACAGGACTACAGTTTTTTTACCTGAGAACAAATTCTGCTGGAAACAGCATGTGCAATCAAAATAAAATCTTTCTTAGTGTGAAGTGAAGGCATG
The DNA here is from genome assembly GCA_013400515.1 of Erpornis zantholeuca. Lineage (NCBI taxonomy): Eukaryota > Metazoa > Chordata > Aves > Passeriformes > Timaliidae > Erpornis > Erpornis zantholeuca. The sequence goes on along the minus strand of VZTN01016960.1, from coordinate 86,488 downwards.
AAAGGATCTTTGCAGCTCCTTTCTGTGGAAGTTGTTTCTTCCTCAGGAGACAGGGAGCAGCAGATGCTAGTTCACCCCTCAAGGGAAGAGCAGATGAAGTGGGAACAGCTACTTAGAATTCCCTGTACTTATGTAATAAAGCATGAACAGTTCAGCAAGAGGACTACAGACAGGTATTAGTATGGTGTGAAATCTAGAGGAGCTGTAGCCTAGGAAAAGAAAATGAAGATGTAAAGCTTGTCATAAAAGGGTGTTGGAAAGCAAGGATTTATTCCAGCAGTGTCAAGGGAGGGAATAAGGGCTGCTCAATCCCTGCTTCACCAAGTGAGTTCGTTGTAGTACAGAGCAAGGACAAGCCTTGGTGTAAAGGACAGACTATTGCCCTATGCTGAGCAGAAGGCTCTAGAAAAAGTAAGTATTGGTAAAAGCAAAGTCTCTGAAGGAGTGGAAGACAGGAGCAAGCATTCAGTGATACTTCTTGTACTGGATTGTATTATAAATTACAGTTGTTAGTTTATGCCCATATGAGAAAGAAGGGAACCGATTACATCAAAACCACTAATTTGTTGTACCTTCCCTGCTAATATGTATAATGAAATGTTCAGTTGCAGAGGGTTCATTGCTAAAGGTTGCAGAGTAGTATGTATCTCTCATACTAAGAGATTTTTTCAAGAAAATACAGCAGGAAAAAGTTTGAGTGTAAACCTGCAGTAATCCATTGTGTAGGTGTATAAAATTGATTTCAAAGGGAATGAAGAGGTGTGACTTGTGAATTGCTACTTTTTAAAGATAAAAAATTAGTTCACATGTAGGTCATGTTAAAAAAAGAAAGTAACTTTTCATCCTTACCTCTTTATTATGCACATTTTAATAGACGTTTTCTTTGGTTGCCTCTAGCCTTTCTGCTATTTTAAAGATTCTCAAAATTTTATTGAGATAAAAATGTGAAAAGATGTAATAATACTGGTATATCAAATGATTTAATATGAAAAAAGACAGATTTTCAGTGGCTGTTTCAAAACAGGTCTTGATGTGTTATGTCAATACAAAACTAAGTCTGTGCAGTTGAACCTTGAGCACTTGTGTTTGTAATGTATGAAAGTGTTCTTTTAAAGCTGTCTCTGTCCCGTGTCCCTTCCTCTTCCAACCCAGTCCAGAGCTGTGGTGGTGCCACATTGCTGTGACCCCACTGCATCAGTCACCACCACAGGATCCACTTCCCCAGGGATGGATCCTGGTTCTGGTGCCATATCAACCAGGTAAGGAGAGGGACAGGCCCCTGCCATCACCATCAGCCCAAATCTCTCCTGAGCCTCGTCCAGAAAGGCTCAGAAATTTACAGTTCCTTAAGGCAAGACATTTCTGGTATTGATGTTGTGAACATTTGAAAATGTTATCAGACAATAATTGCTATCACAACTTTTAATTCTGTGTTTCTGTTTCAAATTTTCCTCAGTTCAATCAGAACCAAAAGTTAATGCCCGTTGGCTAATTTCCAGTGCATGCCTCCACAGAACAACTGCTGCCTTTAACTGGTGGAGAGATCAAGGCTTGAACTGACAAAAGACATCTGTATTTTGGAAAACAAATTAATGTTTATGTTTTAATTTATAAGTTCCTGGCTCTTTTATGGTTCATGTTTTTCAAGTAATGTCTCTTTGGATCCCCTAGCTGATGGAGAGTCAAAATGGAAAAGGCCCATGAGAGAATTATCACAATAGAACATCTGGTCTGCATTGGAAAAAGCTGAGAAAGATATTCAACATCTCTGAGACCGAGAGGCAGCTATGAGGCAGTTTGAAAGTCAGTCCATGAAAAATTGTGCAGGTTGTGGCCACCTGGCCAATCTAGTGTTGTTTTGGGAAGAGCTACTCTGCTCCTGACTATCTGAATTTTAATCTCCCTTAAGCATGGATATGTGAGAGCTGGGAGTGGTATGGAAGGTGTTTGCTTTCCATGATGTTAATCTGAGTCCCAGCACTGTCCTAATTATATTGTGGGTTTTTGCCAGTCTCTCAGATTTCTTTTGAGCATGTAGGCTGGAGTCAAAAGGCTTTCCCTGGGCTTTTGGCATAGCTTTACAGGAAAGTGGATGGAAAGGACTTTGTATATTTTTGGAAGAATATTTTGCATCCTGCTATAAACTATTCCAGAAGGTAAAAGGACATTAACTAGACTGTGTATTGGCTCATGTAGTGCTATGTCACTAATGGCAAGAAGTTTTATTTCTGTTTTCTGCAGTCACAGATTGTAAGAAATGCAAAGAAATCATGGACCAACCAGGGCAGTAAAGGCACTCCTGGATTCAGAGGGAACAAACTCCTTCTACCACATGGAACTTTGGTTCTTTAAGTTATTATAGCTCATGGAGAACAGAAACAATTTGATGTGTATAACAAGAAACATTACAAATTGTTTGCCAAACAAAGACTTATACTGCAGATGGAAGAACAGATGAAAATTGTTTATAGATGGGGAACTAAATGTAGATTTTTCAAGAACAAGGTTGCTCTCTTCCTTGCCAAGACAAACAAATCTGATAGACCATCTCATTGCTTTAGGCTGTCTGAGAACCCACTGGAAAGCCTATGGACCTTTTTCCACAGAAAATTTGTGTATTGTCAATACGTAAGTGTATTGTCCACAGTTACACTGTGGCAGCTGCAGAGGAAGTGGAAGGTTCTCAGGAATACATTAGGGAGGACTGGATTTTTGGCTTCTGAAACAGTGTGGAGTGCTTTTAGAAACTGTGGAAGTTTATAAGCTGCATGTTACTGCTACAAAAGGTTATCTGTGAGTTAAACATAATAGTAATTAATCTGCTATCTTTAGATCTTAACACTAACAACACAATGAAATTGAGAATTCCTATATTCTGGAATTGCAATTTCCAAGATGCCTTCATTCCTGTAAAGATACCCTGGTCTGCATTTAGAGATTTTCAGCATTACCTTTAGAAATGTGCACATTTCTGTGCACAGATGTTTTTACAAAGCACTGTGTAATCATCCCAAACAACTGGTTTTAATGGGCCAGTTATTTAGGAAATCGTGTAATGAGAACATAAATTCCTGATACTGACATAAAACATGTATTAGCAAAATAATATCGTTTGAATTTCCCTGATACAGAACAGACCATGGAAATACATAACTCATCATGTCCTTAAAATTCTGTTATATCTGTAAGCATATATGTTGGCAGAGAGGCCCAGCAGCATCCTGGGCTGTGTTAGGAAGAGCATTGCTAGGAAGTCAAAGGAGGTGATTATTCCCCTTTCCCCAGCACTGCTGAGACTTCAGTGGAAGTGCTGTGCCCAGTTCTGGGCTCCTCATGGCAGGAGGGACGTGGACATGCTGGAGTGAGTGCAGGAAAAGGCCCTGAGCATCTGTCCTGTGGCTGCCCAGGGAGGTTTTGAATTTGACATCATTGAAGAAACTCCAAACTCAGCTGAGCAAGGTCCCGAGCACCCTGCCCTGGGTGATCCAGCTTTGAGCTGGGCTTGGACTGAGTGACCTCCGGAGATGCTTTCAGACTGGGAATATTTGAGGTGGTTTGCTCGTGTCTTGTCAGCATTTTAGCTGGAACTCAACTGTGGAGGAATCCTAAGGAGAGCAAAGGCTGTGACCCTAGAAATTCGTCCAGATGGCTGAGTCCCAGAAAAGGCATAATGGGATCTGCTAAGTATTCTGAATGTCTCATCAGAGTGATATTTCACTTGAAAATACAAAATAGAAATTAGTTGGGTCTTCATGACACTGAATACCCATAATTCTCTCATTTCAGCTGGACTGCAGATGGTGACAGCCCCTCTCTATCTGAACACACTTTTTTTAGTTTAATCTTGCTCTGTAAAGTCTTACCATATCCTTTACTCTAGAAATTAATACTTGGTGCTTTATGATACGGAGTTTGTTGGTTTGTTCCACCCTTTCTTTCCATACCAGTACTGATATTAACAAGTTACAATGTATTTTGATATATTACTTCAGTAATAAGCACATACTTTGTATCAAGGAGTTGAGAATATCATAATTTGAGCTAGGTAAAATCAAAATATGTAATTGCATTGCATATTCTATGGCACCTAGTTTGTAAATATTCTTACAGCACCTTCAGAATAAGAGGAAAGATGAAATTCAAAAAGGCTTTCATAGTTTAAAAAGATTTATGTTGAAAGATTTATGTTGAAGCAAGATTTATGTTGAAAGGCAAAGATAATGTATTTTTTTTTTATATCAGCTGAATAGTAGTGGGAAGATTTCACCATGAAAATGCCAAGGAGCCAACTTGCAATATTAAGAATTCCCTGATCCTCCTTCTTTTGAAAATTCTTTGCCTTTTATATTGCCTCTAAGGAAAAAGGAAAGCATGCTGGAAAACAAGAAATTTAGCAGCATTGCACAAGTAATTAGGAAATAAATATATAATAAAGCATTTGAATTTGTCCTTGTTTTGCACTTCAGCAAGTCAAACAGTAAGTAAATAACCTGTTTCTTCATTATCAATATATGGGATCACATTGGGTCTGACAGACCAAGGCATAAATATATAAATAACACCTGTGATAATTATTAGAGGAGATCAAATTCTGCTAGGGCTGAGCCCATTGTGAAACCACAAAATTAAGACTTCAGACAAAAATAGCACATGAAGGTCAAATGTACTTAGTCATTAGTTGCTGTCTCTGCCTTGCTTTCCCCTGACTTAATGCTTTTACATCACATCTCTGATTCAGTCTTCTCTAGCCTGTATGGGATGGGGTTTTTGGTGGGGAGAGTATTACTTTGAATTGACACCTCTAGCAGCAGCTCCTGCTTGTACTGATTTCCTTTTATAAATGTATAACCTATTATATCTATCCAAGCCTGGCTGAGCTCCAAGTCACCCATTTCTCAGTAATACAGGAAATTAAATCTAATGTCTAATAAGCATAGAGGCTTATGCAACCTTCATTCCCTGTAAAAAGTATTAAATAACATAATAATATTACCTTGTCTTTTGATAGCTGGAGAGTTGTGCACTTAGTTTTTATGCAGACCAAACTGGCTCTGCATTTGGGCTTGAGGAGTCTGGGTTTATCCATCCTTTTTTGCAGCCTTACTGAATGTCACCTCAAAATTCCCCTTTTGTTGAAGAACCCCCTGAAACTTTCATGTGTAGGGTTTGGTCCCTTCTTTCCACTTCTCCCTTTGTTCCCACACAGGGGCTGTGTCCCCCATGATCTCATCCTGGGGGTGCTGCTGCTTCCTCATTCATTCTCTCTCTCCCAGGATTTTCCAGCCTGAACAGATTTTTGCCCCATTTTCTGATAATACCCACCATGGCTCTGTGTCAGTTGAAAATGCAGAAATCTGACTTTAGGCCATGCAGGTTAGGAACATAATTTCAGGAGTTTGACTCCTGCATGTAGCAGTTCAATAAGTGGATTTATACTGAATAATTGTAGACTGTTAAAGCCCTCTGAAACCATTTCTCTCTCGCTGCTGTAATACATAAAGTGACATAAGGTCACTGGTGCTGTGGAAATTGGTTTTGCAGTTGATATGCTAATTCAGCAAGAAATCAGTTGTTGCAGAAAAGCAAAGAAAAAATTATTTTAATCTAGTGCCATGCTACTTCATTGGCTTTTAGGAAGGAGATAATTAAAACATTCAAGGGAGTTCCAAATCTGTGGAGAAAATACCATTTTGGAGATTTAAGGTTATTTTTGCTTCAGAGCTTATTAGCTTCTTTTCTGAAAGCAAGTAAGCTGAATGTGATGGACACAAATACGACATTTTCATGTGCTCAAAAAAAAAGAAATAAGGTATTTTTAAAAACTGAGTTCAGCATAAGAATAAACTTGGTTCAGTCTTTTCTGTGTCACTCACCCCATGTTTACAGTAACTGCTCCTGCAATATTGTGGATGAAAACTTCCATGCAGATACGTCCAGGGCCATTAATGAGGCTTCACTATGCAACTAATTGCAGTGGAGAACAAAATTACATTAATGGTGCCTAAGGAGAAAGAGAATATCTGCACTCAGTGTGAGTAAGAGGTAGCCAATGCCTTATTTTTTCTGAAACAAATAATTAAATTAAATTGAAAACAATAGTTGATCTCTAAAAATAATCACTAAGAGTTTGAAAGCCCTATATTTTTTTCAAAACACTGCACCTATACTAAGGAATTACCAAGCACAAAAAGTAAAATAACTGTAATGTTTATGTATGAATATGCCAAAGGAAAAAAAATACCAGCATAAAGTCTTTCATCTTTTTGAGATGAAGAATAGACAAAATAAAAATGCATTTCTAAGAAATAATTTAAAAAATATCTGTATTGTAAAAATTGTGTTGTCATTGTCATGTTTTAAAAGATATTTTAATTTTATAATATAATGAAGAAAGAAAAGATGACATTTTACTCTCTATTCTTTCATAAAATAGGTACAATGCTGCTGTTTGCCGAGGAAGGACACCAGTTGCAACAAGAGTAGTGTCTGTTCTAGAGTAAAGGATGAGCTCCACTGGAGATGAGTTGGCTTCCCTGGCTGCAGTTCTCAGTATTTCATTTTAGCAAGTCTGAGACTGGTCCAAGTCTTCATCTTCTCCTGCACTTTATGACTGGTGCTGAAGAGAGAGAAATAGAAAATGCAATTCAATGTTTTATTTCAAGCTCCCCAAGTTTGCTCAGACAGGCACACCCAGAGTGAATATGTGCTGCACTCAACTTGGAGATCTTGTGTTATAAATTCTGGCTCTCCTGTGCTTTCCTGCTTTACCCATAGAGCAGATAAGAGTTCATAACAGGAACACCCTGTTACCTCAGCTGCAAAAGGTTCTGAGAATCTAATGGCCAAGAGAGTGGAATTTAAATTTATTTTTGTTTGGTTTGTGTTTCAGCAAGCATTTAAATGATCCATCAGTTTTATCTTTGTCAGATTGTTTTCCTTTTGGCTTAGCTTGGCCACCAATCTCACTGTTGAGTTTACATTTATGGAGCAGGACCTAAGGTTTTCTCCACATGTTCAGTATTGTGATTCTGACTTTGCAAGACTTGTTGATTGGGATAGGTGTTAAAGTCATGTCTGCTTGTACAGCAAGAACAGAACTGCGGTTTGGATGCTGCTACTTAGTCAGTTGAGAAGGAAGAAGTTTTGAAGGCTGCCACTCCTCTTGGCTGACAGGCAGAAGAGGCAAAGACAACTGAGCACCCTAGTGATGGTATTTATTATACATTTTATTTCATAGGTGGATTTCGAGGAATAGTTTTTAAAATGTAGTTATTTTACTCTCCTTTAGCAAACCCTGTGTGACCATAGCAGTTTTTCCAAAATGCCTGGTTTAGTTGCTCCTTTGCCAGCAGTCAAATTCTCACTCCACGTACTAATGTCCACAAGGTGGTGCCACAGCTAAGAAGTTTGCAACAAATAAGGCAAAAATAATTTGATAATTCTACCTTCTTTTTGTGACTGACTAAACTATCTGCATAATTAAAGAATTTGTAATTATTTCATAAGCTCAATATCACAGGTTTGCAAGCTCTTTCTTTAAACCACTTGTGTGAGCTGAGGTGGGTCTGTCTGCTGAATGAGAGCAACATCCACACATCAGTGACTGTCCCAAATCCTGTACAAAAATGAAGAGGCGCCTCAGGGTTTAGCATACAGGCTGATGAAGAGCTGTGTATTTCCTAGCAGGGTTACCTGTGCCAACAGTGGGATGTGTCTTATGTTTGTCTGGGTCACTTCAGCAGGAGTCAGCCTGAATCAGAACTATTCTGAAGCAGAATAGTTCATCCACAACTTCAGCCAAGACAGCTTCCAGTTACCTTAGAGGGGCTATGGCACACCAGACCCCAATTTCCTGAGTTTTTTCTAGATCCAGGGATAGCCAGGCTCCCTGTCCCATGCTAATGTACAGTTGACTCTTTATTCCAAAGGAGTATGAAGTGCTTTCAGAGGGACCTGCACAGATGATCAAGTTTATGAGCGTCTTTCTACACAAGATCAGAATAAAGAAAGTACGAGGCAGTAACAGGGAATGTGAGATGTCAAGTGTACCATCCAGTACAGAAATTACAATAAAATTTCCAGGAAAAAGTTGTTTGTCTGGATCTGAATGACTGCACTGTTTTATAGCAGAGAAAAAGAGCTGAAGTGCAGAAGGACTTGGCCATTCCCCTCAGAAGGTGTTTGTCTGTTCTTCAGCTACCCTTGGCCACCTGGTGCTCTTTGCACCCCTGCCCTGCTCCCCTCAGGGACATCTGCAATCCAGGTATGCATGCTAGCACAAGAAATACTCCCTGTCAGCTTCTGCAGTGGAGAAATTAAGTTTGAATCATTTATTCCTCACATTATTTTGTACTGAAAGCAGCAAGAAAAAGGGATAATTTAAAATACCATTTGGACAAGCACTGCATTGACTTGTCTCTGGCTAGAATATCTCTTTGGTATGGTAGGCCTGAATCAGAGAAAAATAACAGGGTTTGCATAATATGTTTCTTCTAAATTGCTAAATTATTATTTTAAAACGTACTGAAATTCTTCTGGCTTGTAAGAGACTCAGTGGAAATTATATATACCTAGGAAAGATTGTTTGTCCCCCAGTTATAAAGTAGAATGAGAGATAGAAACTTATTGACTCCCATTTTAATAGCTGTCAAATAATACAACAGCCACCTACTTTTTTTAAGGATCATATCTATAAATTATATTTTAAAGTGGTTTACAGTATTTTGAAACTTTGTATTGATTTCAACATCTATTTGGAAAAGTCAGTATCTAATCTGAGAGCTAACTGAAAGTGTAAAGTCATGAACAGGTCAAGTAGATTTAATTTCTGAGTCAGTCTGTTGAGTTAGGTTGTACTAACTGAATACTGACAGTGACATTGTCAGTCAGGATACTTAGAGTATTCCTCTGAGCTTGTTCTGAGTGTATGGCTGCAATGTGTCTTGCAATTAAAATAACATTGTTCTGGTTTGGTTTGGAATTTGCTTTTTCTTTGACTTTGCAAAATTATTTCAAAAATATTTGTTTTTCAGATACATTGCACAGAGAAAAAACGATACTCTACTCTAAAGGGAGGGGATGACAGAGTATCTAAGATCATACATCTAAGTCTCCACATTGTGAAAATCCCAGGTGTGCATTATTTTTGTAATTTAACAACTGAATGGAAATCCTGAACATTCTCCCTTGCAATGATTTTGTGCTTGTATTGGAAATCCCATAAGCATTTTTAAAAGATCCAAACCGTATTACCTCTAAGCATGATTTTCTGGTTTCCCGTTTAGGCAGTCGTGAACAGAACCTGCTTCAGCTCTATGCCTAAATCTTACTGGGAGGAGGTAACTTGCAGTGTTGTGAGGCAGGAGTCAGAGTGAGCAGGGCTCAGAAATCCTCCTGCAGATGCACGGCGCTCACCGGAAACAATTGAGAATGGCAGTGGTATCCTGCAGGATGTGTGCGACGCGCTCGGCGGGGCCTTGATTTACACAGGGCCACATTATAGATTATACATTCTGGTAATTGTGGTATTGTTATTGCTGGGCTGGATCTAAGCACAGGAAGTACATATAAGCACATTTGAAGTGATAACATCCACTCCTGTTTAAAAAGCAATATTTTATTCTCATACATAATACAGCGTTTGCAAGGGAAAGTAGATCATTTCCTACCTAGTACTTAGGAAGACTTCTGGGGGGAAAGCTGATTCATTATGGGAAGGCCACAACCAGCATTTACAAATAAATCTACTAAAAATTTTAATCACTCTAATTAATTTTTTCCCTATGGACTGTAATCCAAGATCAGGAAGGAGACAGTGCACTGCCATCCGAAACTCAAGAAAGATCAGAATAAGTTTTCAGTGTGCCACCAAAACCACAGTGCTAGGTTTCTGTTAAGGAGAATGAGTAATACCATTCTAGCTGTGAAGGTTGCTGTGAGTGGGTAAGAATTCCATCTAACTGATAGGGCAGATTATGTATTCTGCAAGAAAATGAATGATCACAACTAAAATCTTGCCCTATTTCATCAGCTCACTAAGAAGGCCCAGCCACCATACCCACTTAGCTGAAGTTGCTCTGTGCATTCTTGTCTAACATTAGGGTTCAGGAACTGGTCTGTTCTCTGTCCTACATCCCCAAAGTGGCATTGTTCAGGAACACATTGCCTCCAACCTTGGTGTGGAAGGAGGAATCTGTTCCTGCTGCTGCTCCGGGATGTGGGATGTGGGTTCACCCTTGGCTCTGCAGCTGGAAGCAGTGTTTGTCAAGGCCCCTCTAAGAGCCTCTCACCCCATTCCTCTAACAGTGTAGGCTTCAGACCTTTCTGTGCACCCAGGGAAATTACTGATCAAGCCAGGGCTCTCCCAAGTTCCTTCCTGGAGGGGGATATGGGTCTGTTCAGAAGAGGGATGCAATAGTCATTTCAGATTTTGTATGCCAACCTATTCTCCACAGGCAACACAAACTGACAAGACACAGGTAACATACTGTGCACTGGTGCAGGCATTTTGTTTTGCCAGGGAAAATAGGTTAAGATTAGTATTAAGTTTCCCTCTTGCTCCTCCAATGATAGAAAATTACCAGGGAAGAGAAAATAAGACAGAGATTTTGTTCTCTCAAAAGGCCTTCTAGCTAAATGTTGGGTTTTTTTAATATTATGAAACATTTTTGCCTGCCTTGATAGAAAAGTAACAGTAGAACTATGAGACAAATTAATACATCCAAAAATATCGACCCCTGGACCACAGCAAATCTATATTCATATTTGTAATAGTATTGAAAATGGATAATACAATGCTATGCTGATGCTAGACTGTATACATTGATTTATTGAAATTACGGTTATGGGTGAGGTTCTAAATAGACACTGCAAGATAATAAAGGACTGAGCTATTAACAGATCTAATAGTGATGTGACAAACACATATATAAAGTCACCCAAAGCCTAGTGAGTTGTTTCACAGTTTCATGAAAACCTTTTTTATTGTTTTTTTGTCTAAATTATTTAAGAATACATTTTCCTTTATAAATTTGTAAATGTTACAGTCTGAAATTTTTGTGCTTGCAGTCAGACTAACCTTGAACAGAAGTATAGTTTTTCCAGATGTCATACTTACAAAATATTGAAATTATAATATTGCTGATGCCTCCTAATATTAATATACCTTTGCATTGGAGTAGCCTTGTTACAATCTTCTTTTGGAAGTGTCACCTGCTTAAGTAAGCTTTGGTTTACAAAATAATCCTAAGATATGTTTAATTTTAATTAAGATCTTCACTATTTTCCTGAGTAGGAGTCTCTGTCCCTAGTTTTAACTTATAATACCTGTTTAACAAAGGAGTAGCTTCAATCATACTTAGAGTACTTATGCAAGTTTTCACAGTTGGTTGCTGGGATCAGAGCTGTAAAAGCAAAGATCAGGTGAAGATCCCTTCTTGGAACACACTACGATATGAGCATCTATTTTTATTTGTAGTTCATAAGTCTACTTATTAAATAGACAATAATAACTTTAATCAAATATATTTATGTGTGTCACTGGTGTCAAACATCACACCTACATGGCTGCAGTGTGTGAATCTTCCTGCAGTACATTCAGGTTTTGGCTTTCATTAGGCAGTAAGACATGTTGCCTGAAAAAATATCACACAACTTGAAAAGGAGACTAATTTCACATGGGAAATGTATTTCATCCCTCTTACATGACATAAAATCATTGTGCCCTTAATTGTGGTGATGGAAATGAAAATACCAGGCCATAGGATTTGCAATTAGCTTGAGACATCCAGAGGAAATTCTGTAAGTTGCTTTAGTCTCTTTATTTTGCCTTGTCTGAAATCTGTCTGATTTTTGTTTGAGTTTATAAGAGCAATTGTTAGTGGAAATGTCTGTTTCAACTGAAGTGCTCTAACAAGCTTTCTGGTCTCACTTGAGCAGTGAAAACAACTGAAATCTCTTTAGGTCTTAAATATTTGGTTTAAATATTCTACTAAATGCTCAACAAGGTAAGAGTTCCTTAAGCAGAGTTTAAAGATCAGCCTGAGCCATGCCTCCTGCATTTACATCTCCAATAAATCTGTCAGAACACTGCCCAGCTGGGCTGCCACATGTGCTCCTCCACAATTTGGGTAAGTAATCACTTGGGCCTGGGATCTGCTGGACAAGCTATGGCTGAAACCATTTGCAGTTATTTTAAGTGACACACTGAAGTGGTCAGTGTAAGCTTAGGAGACTTTATCCAGCAATTTGACAGCATGCCAGAAGAAATTCCTTGGGATTCAGAGTCTAAGATTTAATTTCAATTAATTGTCAGGATGATGAATATTATTTATTCCACTCTGAGACTCATTTTAATCTAAGACATGGTCAGATAGGGTCAGTGCAGGCAAAATTATTTCTTCCTACATAGAAGCCCATCTAGATATAATCTAGTTTTCTCTCCTGTCTGTAAATTTGGTCTGCAAGGGTAACAGGAATGGAGCCTGCAGCTGGCCTAGGACTCCCTTGCACTTGAACCTGATGTAATTAGGCAAGTCTATTTTCCCACCAAATAAAATTATAATAAACAACAATATTATGAATTGAAACTCCTCAAAGTTGTTCAATTCTGTCCAGTTTGGAAGAGGAGCTTTATCAGGCAGATCCTCAGCGAGGCAGTGGAGCCCAGTGGGGAGGGTGCTGGACAGGGATTGAGAAATCTGAGTTCTCTTCCAAACTCTCCTGACTTTTAAACGACCTTGAGCTGTCACTTCTCTGTGCTGTGGTTTCACAGTCTGTATGAGCAGGATAATAACCCTCCACAAAGGTTTCAGAGTTGCTGAAGGAAGAATCTGTATGAACACAACATTTCTTGCACTAGCCTGAGCTAGATGCAGCTGTTGGAGGTGGTCAGGATTTGGTCAATTCCTCATCTAGTTCAGAAAATCTGGGAAATTTTTGTTGTTAGACTCCTCGTTTTCAGTCATCTGTAAATATGCATTTTCATGTTAAAGGTCTTTCTTATCTTTCAGACCATTACTAAATATCTCTAGAAAATTTCATTTTATTTAGTTATGCATTAATACTTACACTTCATACTCCTGTTACTGGGAACTGCTAAGTGCCTCTCAGGATCATACAAATAATAACTTAAGATAGATAATATATCTTTGACCAAAAAAAGGGAAGAGTTTTACAATACTATAGTTAACATATGTGAGGAAAAAAATTATCTGTTCATTTATGTTAAAGGATATTTCAATTTGACTTTCAATTTGAAAAATTCCCTCTGAAACTACAAACTCTTCCTTTTTTTTCAAATTATATCTTGATTTTACACAATCTGTATTAATACACAACTAGCTCTGTGCACAAAAAAGAACAGTCTGCTTTCAAAACTGCTGAATGGTTTGACCTCAAGGGCATAGAAACTGTTGACTCATTGTTTTAACTGCATATAATATTAGTCCTTTGTCACATCCAGGGAATGACATCATCTTCTTCATTGTTAGCAGCAGGTTTGAATAACAGAAAAAAGTGCAGCATTAGTTGTCTGCTGTGTTTGTTCTTAATAAATGAATGGATATCTGGTACCAAGAATCAGATTAGGGTTTTTGAGTAACATTTAGAACAAGTTTGTGCCCAGACCCTGCAAAGAGCTTAGCTCCTGGCCACCATCTGCAGGGCAGTAGAGCTGGCAGGAGCTCGGAGCCTGCAGAGGGAACATCACTGATGGTTCTGGCTGCTCCAAAGTGATAAGAGAGGAGGCAGGAAAGAAGAGCCTAAGCACAGAATGAAACAGATCTGTTCTTCAAGGTCAGCTTGATAAAAGGAATCCCTGCACTTCTGTGAATCATACTTCTCTGGAATCTAAATTTATGAAAAGTAATTATCTGAAAAGAAGTCATCTCTAGGACACACAAACAAAATGGGAACTGGTTATCTTCAAAATGCACCAGGATAAGTATTTCATCCATTCCAAATTGTTATTCTTGTCTATTAGTCTTCTGCTCCCTATAACTGAAGTATCTTTGTCCTTGTCTCAAAGAGTAAATTCATGTCAGAAGTATTTGGTCCTATTTGCTTCATGGAAGAGGGATGCATCATAATAGAGAGTGATCAGGCTGGTGGAAGTCTTCTTTGAGGTGGCAAAGTCTTCTTCTATGGCAAAAAAAAAATTAACTGTTGCTTCCTGAACAATACATATTCCCAGTGAAACAGAGTTTACTCAGGGAAAGATTCCTTGAAAGTCTGATAAAGTGCCAAATCCTAATCTGCATTACCCACTGCCTCTAAGTTTTTCCAGAAAAATGTGATTATTTAACTATAAAATTATACCTTTGTGGTTTCAAAAACATTTATGCTGAAGATAAGTTCCTGTTTTGAGAGAATAAATTAAACTGTACTTTGAAAAGCTGAAATCCATACAGCTGTGAGAGAAGCACCCAGGCAGCAGGCTGGGAAAGCTGGAGGCCGTGGGTTAAGGAACTCAGCCACACAGGTTCACATACCCAGAGTGGACTCAGACAAGGCTACACATGGAAATACTTCCAGAATACCAAAGTTATGAAAGAAAAAACAAACCATGCTGTAGAAGATCAAATTCAGATCTGTTGGCTTGGGAGCAAAAGAGATCTCATGTATTGACCTCTTCACTCAAGCAGGTAGAGAGACCTGCCTTGCATGTACATGGGTCAGGTTGGAGCAGGTGCATCTATCCCAGTTCCTATCCCAAACTTATATCCCAATTTTCAGACTTATCTGTTATGAGAAGTAAGTAATGCTACACTTTTTTCTTTATGTTTCATATGTTTTTGCTATTTTTAGTTCCAGTCCAGAGTTCGTCTTCAATCAACATTTCCAAAAGGTCTCAAGTAGCATGAATTTTGGTGAGGCCAAATCACTTGATTTTCCTGTACCCTGTTTAGAAGAGGCTTTACTTGGACAAAAGCAATAATGCCAGCCATTTCCCTTCATCCTTTAAAATTACTGGCCACCTCTAAAGAACTTGGCCTCTCTTTTGTGTCACTTTTTGACAACTCATTTGAGTTAAACAGGTTGCTGTGGCCAAATTAAATGCTTGGGAAATGGACCATACAATTAATTTGCAGTAGTGAGTTGTCTCAGCATCATTTCTCTTCCTCTCGAGGGGAATGCTGGCTCAAGCAAAAGAAAAGATTAACGTAATAAAAATATTCTAAAGACATCCTGTTAATTGTCCCAAGCTCAGATGGTATTGTCTATTCTTCTGTTGTGCATAGCCAGCAAACAGTGTAAAATCCAGAATTCCTTCCCACTGTGAAAGCAGAGCTTCAGTGCAACAGGATAATCCCTGCCTTTCTGGATAGCAGATGAAAATGTGGTGTGGCAGAGCTTTGCTTTGGGTTTCAGAGGTGAGCTCAAATTTGCCCCATTTATGAATATAATAATAGGACTTGTTAATTTAGACACATCAGCAGCTTTAATGGAGAGAATAAAGGTTTGTGTGAATAAGGAAAATTGCAAGCAAAGAGCAAATTTAGGAGGAAAAAAAGGAATTTTTTTCTCTGAATATGCAAATGAGGCCTTCCATGTTTGTTTGGGGACAGAAAACACTTGAGGTTTTAAATTCAGCCAAAACAGAAACTTTCATTTACAAATACATTTGCAGTGTTGACCTTGAGTGTCACATTAAGTGACAGCAAATCTCATAGGAAAATAAGTTGATATTTCAAATAAAACTCAGAAATACTCACAAGTGGCTGAGTGAAGCAAAGCTTGCAGAAAAGTTAGATTAAACAAGAGGCTGTATTGCTCTATTTGCTCTAAAATGTCCTTAACAAGGACAAAGTCTGATTTTTGCTTATATGAAAATAGTCATAAAATATGTAAGAAAACACAGAATGTTGTTTGCTTCAGTTCCTGTAAACTAATCAGGCTGGATGATGAGTCTTCCTGTAAGTGGGAGCACTGCTGAATACTATGCATGAAACCCTGTTCCTCCCCTCATAAACAGCTCAAGCTTTGCCTATGTATTAGAGCAGAAAAATAAGTATTGACTTATTCACAAATTACTTTTAGGCACTGGATTCCCAGAAATATATTTGTATAACAGCATTTAGAAACAAATGAATGTTAATAACCAGTTTTTCTTTCATTTTATGGCCTTAAAGACACTTTGATCTTATAAAATGATGTTTGTCATCTCAGCTCTGGTGCTCACTTCCTACCTCTTCTAAAATGAATTTTTGACATCAATTCAATGCCCCTTTTCATTTTATTTCAGACTGCCAATTAAGATATTCCTTAATATTTTATCAAACAAACAGGTTCCCTACAAGATGCTAACTTGTTCTTGTGTTGTTTTTTATGTCTTTCCAAAATGAAGTATTTTGGATGTGGTACAGTTTGTTCACATGTCAAACATGGGTTTTTTAATTCTATCATTCCCCAGAACAGTAAAGAGAGAAAATAAATCAGATGTTTTATCTGATTGTACTTTGATCAGGTTTTTCTTTGTTCTCAAAAAGAACAGCATGGAGCTTCACTTGCTCCACAAAAAGCATTTTTAGCTCTGAAAATATTTTAAAGATATCTCAGGAAAGCCAGACCCAACACTTAGAGTTGTAGTCATCTTAGAAAAAGGCTCTCACTGCTTGACAGTGCTCATATCTGACCATTTAGGATCTCCTGTATTTAATCTCCACTACATTCACTGGGGAAAACTTATCAGTAGGAGCCAAAATAGGACAGAATTTCATTTGCCATAATACTTCCTCTCACTCTCCATCACTGACATAAGTGGGTGATGAAAAATATCTGTAATTGTGCTTCCGGGTGCATCCTGATACATGGCAATCTAGGAAATACTGACACTGTGTGTGACACAGGTGGGAGAGATGTGTGAGCCTTCCCAGCAGGGAATTTTGCTGGGTTTGAAGTATAAATTGAAACAAAAAATGTTAGTGATTAAGTTCATGGTGGCCATGGAAGTCTAGAGGTCGTGGGAGGGCTTGTGGCTTTTAACAGAAAGGGCAGAAAAGGCAGAAAATGTTGTGGGCAAACAATAAAATAAGGCTGCCTTCCTTGTGAGATACTCTTGCTATAGGCTGAGGATGTTGCAGATTGTTCTGAACACTGCATAATTCAAGAAATCAATACAACTGTGAAATCCCAGAAGTTAGATTTCAACTGTTTTCCAACTCCTTTATTACCTTCTCAAATTTTACTGCAAAGATCCAGAGCCTAGACCTGTGGGAAATCTCCAAATAAAAGTCTGAGGAAGACATTCTTCAAAATAATTTAACATTTAGTTTCCTCAGCATGGTGGAAACTAGATAGAGCTGTTCTGGCTCCCCTCAGTCTTTCCATTTATAGAAAGTACCCCATAACATATAAACCTTTTTGAAATGTTTGGGAGACTTCTCTCTGCTCCAAGGGAGCTGGTGTTCTCAATATTTACGATATGTACCCAAAATGATTTCTCTCTTTTAGTGTCTCCACTGCAAAATCATTACATTGCCAGAAATAAATTAAGCCTAACTTGTGGGGAAAAAAAGTTGGATTCCATCGTGTGTTTCATATTGTACCATTATGAAAATGGTGTATTAAATTCAAATACTTCAATTGTACCATTAGATGTTGTCATTATGTGGCTGGCTAATTGATAGGTTATTCAAATGAACATTATAATTTTAGACTTCTTAGAAGCATCCATGTGAAGGATTTCCAAACTTCAGAGAAGTAAACTGGCTGTTAGAAAGGAAAAACATGTACTGAGAATATTTCCTAATGCATGTCACTGAAAAATCATTACATAACTGCCGTGTGCATTCCAGGACTTGGTGCAGTCTATTTTTAATACCCGGTATGAAAGAACTTCCTGCTACTTTTTCTCTTTGAAAGCTGCTTTTTGGTTTGTTAGATCATGTTGTCAGGCCAAGCTTTCTGTTATCCTTAAACCTCAATTTTTTCTGCCTTTTTTTTAAAGAAAGAGGACACTGTGTCAGAATGAAGAATGTGCTGAGCATAAGATACCTTGGAGAGTAAGGTAAGTTGTGTAAGTGTTGCAGTGGTCCCAGAACTAAGCACTGCCAGACCACGCCAAGTCTTAACCCCCATCCCCAAAAATCTAAACATAGCAAACACATATTTAAGAAGGGCAGAAGAATTTGTATGCCAAACAACAGCACCTAGCAAAAATTTTCAACTTTCTGTTTATGAAAGCAAATTTTTTTTTAAAAATTGGAGTAATTTTAATTTCATACTGATCTCCAGTGTTATCACAGGTCACCATTTTAACCATTTAATTTGAATAATCATGACCATTAACATGAAGAATTTTGCTTAAATGCAATGAAAATTTTTCAAACACAGGCTATGTGAGATGTTCCAGAATATTTTAACTGCAGAGAAAGTTTGCAGCATTAGTGCAGTTTTGCTGTTAAAATCCCGGAGAAACAAACTGATAGAGATGAGATGGCCACAGGGACCACCATTTTCACCTCCTCTGACTTCCTGCAAAACAAAGGCCACAGGACTTCCTGAATTAATTTCTTTTCAAGCAAGAACATATCATTTAGGCAATGGTTCAATCAAGTGACAGACAACGCACTAAATCTGCTAAAAGTATTAATTTTATAGACAAAAAGCATTTGTACTTGGAAATTAACAGGCAGTTCACTGTACATTTGCAAGGGCTTCTGTGACTCCCTTACTTTCATCCCTAGCAGAGGAATGGGATGACAATTTTCGGTGCCAAACAGCCCTCGGAGGTAATTGCTGTACCTCTTGCTGTGAACCTGCTCTGGAAGGCTCTGGCAGGGAGGCAGTGGAATGTGTCAGGCACAGGACTGGAACAGGTCACACCTCAGCTGCCCTCCCTGCACTGCTCCCACAGCCACCACCAGTGCCATGAAACAGAGCTTGCAGCATAGGGAGCAGCTCCTGGGTTGCCTCTGTTTTCATAGAAGGCAAGGAGTGAACTATGGGCAGTGTGGAGCACTTTGGGGGCTGTTAGATGAGGCTTTCCCTGGGGCTTGTCATGGTAAATTGCGCTGACGAGGATATTTAGGAACCCCAAGGCTAGCAAAATATTTGGACTTCCCTTTCTGTTGCTTTGACATTCTTCCACCAGAAGCAATTCCTTATCCCCTTCACTCTGCTGTCCCTGGGAAGTTTTAACTTCACGGAATCCTTTTGGATAATTTATTTCTGTACTTTTGTAGACCTTTCAATTTGGTTTTGTTGCCAAAGAGAGTGGTTCAGCCCTCAGTCATAGTGCTCCCAGTCTCCCCTCTCCCTCTTCACATCAGAACACTCTGGATTTATATTCCTTTATTTTCATTTTTATTTTCAAAGGAAGTATCTTCACCCAAAAATGTGAAATCTGATTGAATTCTGCTTATTTGTCAAAGTTTTTATTAAGAAATTCATTGCAGGTCACTTAGAAGTCTTCCACTGCTCTGCTTAACCTTGTCCAGTGCTTCATAATAACATCTTATTTTCAGTTGCTTGTCACTGTTTGGGCTGGTATTTTCCAAGCCAAGCATCTGCCTCAGGTTTCATTTTTTGGCAGTTGCCAGCTAAACCACTGTAGTAATTTTCAAGAACAAGGTTAAAAAAATATTTTGCCCATATTAAAAAATCATAATCTGGTTGCTTCATTCTGAAGTGTTGGTATCCCCATTACAGAAGGAATTTGAAACAGAACACTGTCACTGGTCTACTTTCATCCATGCACCTTTTAAGCAGCAACTTGGAATTAGGCAGCACCACTAGTGTGGTTTCACAGCCATGCATCCAAACGTAAAAAAAGTTAAAAGACTCAAAAAAAAAATAATCTCAGTTTGCATGTGATTAGTTAAGAATTGTTTGCTTTTGTCATTTTGCTAAATTTTCCACAGGCCAGCCCGAGCTGACAGAGCACGCTCCATGTTCGGTGGCTTTAGGGGAGCAGCCAGGTACTGCCTGTGCCTGAGGCAGTGGGGACCACGTGTGCTTCTCCCTTCCTGTGAGATCTGGGTGCCTCTCCTGTGAGCATCACCTCCCTTTCTCCTGCTGCTGCTACTGAGAAAAGGAGGACGTGTCACAAAGGTGGAACAGTTTGGGAGGAGGCCTGAAACCAGGGAGCAGAAAGTGAGAGGAAGGAGGAGATGAAGACAGTAGGGTCCAAGGAGACAACAATTACTGACTAGTAATAATTCTTCTGGGACATCATGGACAGAAATCAGTTGTGGAAGCAGTTCTGCATGACAAGGGAATAAAAAGATTATGCATAATTACCTAGAGAGATTATGCTAGGCAATGGGAAGGGGCATGGTATATTAGGTAAGGAGGTTAATAAGCATCATGGAGATAAAGATAAGATGCCAGAGGAAATAATTAAGAAAAAATTAGAGGGTGGATGTGCAGATGAAGCAAGGGAAACTAGGAGATGAAAATGGAGTATGAAGTGTGTAAGAAGGCAGGAGCCAGGGAATGGAGAGCTGGATAAACACAGTGTGGAAGAGAGAGAGCTGGGAGTTACCTTAAAACAGCACAGAGGAGAAAAAGAAGGCAGAAGCCAGGCAGAAGAAAGAGCATCAAGGGAAAGAAGGGGTGTGAGTACAGACTGAACTCTGAGAACAGGCTGATTTTCTGAGTCAGACATAAATGCAAATTGTGATTTATCTGTAATGCTATAGGAACAGGAATCAGGTATGACTAACATCTATAGCCACATTTTCTTTTCTTGTTCGAGATCTTTATCGCACATTTTGGATCTCTCGAGCCAGAGCCCTGGAGTTAAGGTGACCGTATGTCATTATCTGTTTATTTTTCAGGCTTCCTCTCTCTGATTTTGTTAACAAACAATCAAGCTCTTAAAGTACAATATATGGCTTTTTTTAACCACAGTAAAAAGTATTTCTGCAAAATACTTTTGAAAATGCTACAAGTAATTTTGAAATGATAGGTGAGGCTGCCCTCAGTGTCTCTCACTGGCAAAGCAAAGCAAGGCCCTGCATTCGGCTCGATGGCCTTTCACTGTGGCTGTTTGTCCTCTAAGAGGGCTTGCACCATCCCCATTACATTGTGTGTAATTCATCACAGGGGTCAGCAGCACTGCCTTGGCAGTGCCTCCCACTAGCCAGGAACACTGCTTGGAGACACAGGAACCGAGAGTGGGAGAGGGCTGGGTGCTGCCCACGGGCAAAGCAGAGGTGGAGGTCACTGAGCAGCAGCCAGGGAGGGGAGTGGGAGGTGTCCTGTCCTGGGGTGCTGCTGGAGCTGCAGAGACACCAGTTCTACTCCTCCAGTGGCAAAGCAGGGGGAAACACTGAAATTTGCCCCTGCCGTGGTGATTCAGCTTGCAAGCATTTGCCATTTATGTTAAATTCCAAATTTTTTAATGTAAATGGCAAATGCTTCCCCACAAACAGCATGTTCAGTCTGTCACATTTTCTGCAAGCTGAAGGCAAGCTTTGCAGAACTGAGCTTTACTTTCCTTTTGAGAATGAAAGCAGCACTGCTGTCAGAAGATTGAGTTGTTGGTGTGTATCAGGTGATAGAAAAAATGACTCTGCACATGGTCTGTCACTTTTTAAATATATATTTGGGAGCTGCAAGTGTTGAATTGCTGTCTGTGTATGTTTGTCATACTGATACCTTAAATCCACAAGTTACACTTCTAATAACAACTCCTAGGGATAAGGTTGCTGTTACTGCTTGGTTCCTCCTAAAGATTAAACAGAGCTAAAAGTTGGTACATTGACCTATTGCTTCTTAAGGCAGATCTCTGTTCAAATTCTGACCTACGTCCCAGCTGAAAATGTGTTCAATCTTTTATTAATTTGTACTAGATACTTGTGTACATTACAAAACTGTCTCGCAATTTGGCAAATTAAATTGTCTGTGGTTAGCTCTGGAATTGCAGAGATATTGCAGTGCACTGCAGCATTGCATAATGAGGTTCCCTAGACTTTCCTTACTTGAGTGAGTAACAGCAATTCTTATCTCTAGTGAGCATCAGATTCATCCCGTTTTTGAGAAAAGAATTAGTATCAAATATACGATGGGCATGTTATGCCTTGTGGCTGCAATGTTGTTTCAATTAACTTCCCTGAATATACCACAATGAACAGTGTCAGCTTTTTGCCTCAGAGGCCTATAATTAGATTAAATGAATACTGTTAATTATCTACTACCTTCTTTACACAAAACAGTATGTTTCCATAAATTAAAATACTCGTACAGGAAGGAAATTGTTGTTCTCTCCAATACATGCATACAGTGCTGGATTGTGAATACTGTGACTGTATCAGAGTGTAGCACAGCTCTTTGTCTGCAGCCCTTATTTTACAGAAGCTAAAACAAATTACATCTGAAAAATCCACAGACATCACACTATTTAAAGCATATATGTTGGTGCAAGGAGGTGATATTACTAAATGTTACAGTGCTCATGGAACAAATAGACTTTTCTCTTTAACAGATGTTCTCTATAAAATTCTCTTAGAGAGATTAAATACAGCTTTGTTTGTGTACCTACAGTCACACCCTCAAGGACTGTGTTAAATATAGAGAAAAAACTGCCTTTTCTAGCAGAGTGTACTTCTCCTTTCAGAAAATTTTAAAAAGTCCATTCTGTAGGAAGCATTTACAATTAAAAGCTTGGTTTCCAGGCCTGTGCATATTCCAGCTAGTGTAGACTGAAAATCTCCTCTGCCTGTTGTCCAGCACTACTAGATGCAAGCAAAAGTTCCTGACTGATCAATTCTCTCCCATCCTGGCAGGCTTGATTTGGAAGTGCAGATTTTCAAATGGTGGTACATCACCTCTAGGGTAACATATCTGAAGCAGAAAGTACTCTTTTTGATTTGACAAAGTGTATCCCAATGTCCCTATTTCCATCAGAATAGATGTTAATAACTTCAGGCCTGAACATTCGATCCTCCCTCACCAGAAAATTACAATTAACTTTAGCAGAAGCCCTCATTCCGGCCTGCAATATACTCCGCATATAAATGTGATCTGTACCGAGGATTGCTCGTGTTTCATTAAGGTCAAACCCTGAAAAGCTTTTGAATACTCAGTGTTCCTACAAGGCATCGCATTTTGTTGTGGTTTGTGCTGTGTATCTTTTCCTTTAAATGTTCATTAGCTCCGTGTATAACAGTGTTCATTAAAATATCATTGTGCTGGTAATAATCTTAATATTGAGGAGTGAAGAGGGCTGTGTTGCAATATAAATGCTGCCCCGTTTCCTGCTCTCAGGGTGTAACAGGAGAAAGAAAGACCATCTTGATAGGCACTATCTGCTGAAGGAAAACTTTCACAGGAGCTGTGAATCAACTTTAACCTTTTAGTGACTGCACTGTGAAGAAAATGTTTCAAGCTTCCTACCCAGAATTGGGCTTCTTTAATTTAAAGGACTCATAAATGCTAGTGGCCCTTATAATTACTGCTACAAATATCAGAAAACAGTTACAGAGGAACAAAGAAATGCAACTGGAAACATGGTTCAGTGGTCTTGCACTTCCCTGAAAAGCTGATTATACTTTTGGCTGATTCAGTTTCTTTCAGAGGGAATTTACCCTTTCTGGCAGTTTGAGTCTGGTTGCACTAACGGCACAAAATGCATCTGGGGATGAGGATATTGGCTCATTTCATTCAAAAAACTGAATTTTGCCACCGAGCTCTAGATTTTGTCTTTTAGCCCCTGAATACCCCTTGTTTTTTCAGATTCAGGAGCCATTTTAACACTAGTTTAAAAATAGAGCCATTTCATTTGCGCTTTTGCAGGTGCCTTGCCCAATTCCCTGCTTTCCCTGCATGACTTATCTTGTAGGATAAGCACTAATGAAAGGTCAAGGTTATTCTGAAGTATCCAGCAAAGGAGAGTTCTCTTCCTTCTAGATCCTTAAGCTGAACTTCGCACAATTACAACTGATACTGTGCTGAAAGGTAATTCAAACAGGGAAAAATTACAAAATGACAAGCAGGAACCTTTGGCACTGTAAAATGTCCCTGGTGATTTGTACTTAGTGCTTCTTCAAAACGCAGAAGCCATTTTACCACTCAGAGCCATGGCAGAAGTGAATTATTATTTTTTTTCCGAGTGAAGCTCTGTAAATTAGGGTGGCAGAGCCAGGTTTGGCACATCTGGCTCTCAGAAATGTGCCATGGACTTTACATCCGAAGATAATTTTCTCGCGTTAAAAGACTCAGCCAAGAAGCGTGGATTTTTCCTCCTCCCTCTCTCGCCTGTCTGATTTTCAAATGTAACACAAGGTCACGAAAAGCTCCGGCTGGGAGATACACCTTGCTACCCATTTTTTAAGGAAACCTGGAGACAAACCTGCTTGGTTTTGCCTTCTAACGTGAGCTGCGCTGGGAGAAGATGCTTCTGCATCCCTGGACGCGGGGCCGGGGGAGGAGAGCCCGGTGCAGCAGCGGGAGCCCGCCGCCGCCGCCGCCCGGCAGCGGCCACAAAGATGTGTCAGAAACATCCCCCCGGCAAAGACGTGGGTCCCTTTTCTGTACTCACTGCGGCCGCGAAAGCACCGGAGTTAAGCTGAGGAGACTCCAGTCCGGCTGCGGGGAGAGAGAGGAAAGGGAGGGAAAAAGAGAAAAGAAAAAAA
>VZTN01016960.1:0-49095 GCA_013400515.1 Erpornis zantholeuca | reverse complement strand
CGCCGCTCTCCTGCCTCCTCCCCTCCTCGGCCCCGGGAGGGGCAGCCCGGGGGCGCCGCGGGAGCCCCAGCGCAGCGCGGCGCCTCCATGAGCTCCTGAGCTCCCACCCTGCCCCGTCCTCCCCGCGGCAGCGGCTCCAGGTGCGCGGGTCCGAGCAGAGCCGGGACGCAGCTGGCTGCAATGGCGTCCAACATGGACCGAGAAATGATATTGGCTGATTTCCAGGTAAATTTCAAGCCGCCGCCACACAGCCGTGGCCTCTCGCTGCTTTTCTCTTTCTCCTCGTTGCTGTGCTGCTTGTTCTTTGTGGGGAGGTCCGGGGTGGTGGGTGTGAAGCCCACCCTCTGAAGCCTCCGCTCTCGCTCTCCTTCTTCTTTATTTGTCAGAAATGGGGAGCGTGTGCCCTCTTCTCTCAAGGTGCGTGAACAAAATGTCTTCTTTAACTTAGAGAGTTTCAGCTTTTAATTAATAAAAAAAAGCCTTTTCATCCACTTTGCTTGTTCCTACCCTCTGCAACCATCCAGGCCCTGGGACAGCTGTGAGGCAGCTCACTTGGAAGAGGCAAATGCCAGGGAGGATACAAAACTCACCAGTCCTCATGATTTGTCACAGTGTTTGTAGTGAATCACTCGCTGGTACTACAGATTAGTGCTGAACAGAGGTGTTTCCATTCCAGCATCAACACTAAACTTCATGGTTGCCTCAGCCTATGACTGTTGTGATGACGGTAAAACTCTTCCCACCCCATTCCAAACAACAACGTGTTTGTGTAGAAGGGAGGAATATGCTCTTCAAAGTTGTTTGTTACCTTTTCCTCTCTCTACAAAAGGGTTGTAATTTAACTTCAGACTTCTAAATCTTATCCCCAAAATAAAGTCTTTCTGTAAGTAAAGGTGATGTGTTTAGGAGCGTATATTGCGTCATAATAGTACTTGGTTTTATATCGTGTTTCTTAGACCAAGTAAACAAAAAAGTGGAGGATTCCTGCATTTGAAATAGTGGGGGGAGCCAAACACATCTTGGAAGGGAATCAGATAATATTTGAATATATTTTTAAAATATCTGCTTTTCAGTCCATGGGGTTATTTTAAAGCTCTGTCCATTTGTAGTGGTTATTCTTACATGGATAGGCTCCTGGGTATTCTTGGATTGATTTGTAAAACTGCCATCTGTATGTTCAGCTTCTTAAAAGACTGTTCTCCACCTTTTAGCAGAGAAACTATTTCATTTAAAATTTAAAAAAAGTAATCTCTCCATTCACCCTGCATGTGTGTTTCTTTGAAGCTACAGGTAGGGTGACTGTAGTGTGCATTATGTAATTCCTCTGTTGCAAAAGGTATCTGGTATCTCACTGATGTAACCCATGGAGTTCCCAGCTGATAACAGGGAGCTGTCAGCTGGTTCTGTACCCTAGCATTTTACACCCATATTCATTAAAATGCTTAACAAATGTTACTATATTGATACTACTTTGTTGTGCTTGGAGATACTGTTGTGTGTATAAGGGATGACATCCAAATTTTGAGGCTGGGATTTCATAAAGGAGTTTTTCCAGGAACAGCACACCGTGTGAAAGGAAACTGGGACTCCAATTCTGCATTCATACCAGTGTGTACAGATTCTTATGGAACCCCACATTATTATGTGAACTTACAATCAGGAATTCCAGATGATGAAATTAGCGGCTGGTGAATGTAAGATTATTTATTTAATAGAGTTTTCAATACAGATTTACACTTTCCAAGTGTTTTATGCTATTCTGCAGTATTGTTGTGCTTGGATTTTGAAATCATTAATAAAAGTATAAGAGCAACTACAGTGTTTGGTACCACAAAGACAAGTAAGTATCATTGCAAACTTGCAGGTGGGTGGTAGAGTCACAGAAACCAGTTTTGGATCAAGGGTGGATGACATAATGTGTCTGAACCTAGGACACAGGAAATACTTTATCATGTACCAATGCTTACATAAAAAGAACCTAAACCTTTTCCTCTTGTATTTCACCAGACAGCTTTGTTTTCCTGTTTGTGTTTCTTTTTAAAGATAGTAGCAAGAGTCTACCTGCTTTTGAAGGACTGGACTGTTAATTGTCATGCTGTTAAAGTTTCAGATTAGTAAAGGACAATGTCAGTCATTATTAGGCCTCGTATCTTTAGACTGTTACAAAACAGTAAAGGTTTTTGGGTCTTTTAAATACTTGATGGAATTCGCAGCTCATTCACTAAGAATTTAAAATGGAAAAGAAAACATTATGTAGAAAGTAATTCTGCCTGATTTCCCTTCTCTATTTTCTGTACTTTTTAATTAATAAATATGTTTCTCAGAGTTCTGCTGCCATCTTCTATGTTTATGTGAGGTATCTTGTTGAAAAATGTTGCACACTGAAAATTTCAAAAGCAATTCTTTGTAGTTTAGTTCCACTAATCTTTGGTGAATTAAATTGGGAGGGAAACTTCCATCACCATTTCACCCTCATCTTTCCCAAGTTCTATTTAAGGGGGATAGAGTCGTAGTCTTCAAACTTCTAAAAGTTGAAAGGGTTTTCTCTCCCCATAAAAAAAAAAATTATGAAATCATAATGATGCTGATACTTGATGCTTTTGTGAAGCTTCCATGGATTTATTTTGTGTCTTCCAAAGTCGTTAGGGATTTTGCCATGGGTTTCAGCTGGAGCAGGAACTTGTACTGCATTTGGTTTTTTCTTTTTAGCTCTGGTTGTAGTAACAGGTTATTTCTGCATGTGGAGGTATTAAAGAGAAATACTTTAAAAAAAGTATTTTGTAGATATATATATATACACATATACATAAATCCATGGAATTTTATGAAATATTTTAACTATAGTGTAAAACACAGCGAGTGATCGACCAAAGCATTTTTTGCGTAACGTCTTAAAACAATTTGAGCCTGTTCTGTGTGGTTTATAATTATTTTCTTTTCCTCTCCTTTCTAATGAGGCTACTGTGTGCTACCCAAGGAGCACAGAATGCGTATTCATGCATGTGGGCTGTATAAGCAACCTGCCTAACATTTCCTTCTCAGGCCCACACTTGGGAAAGATTATGCAGAAGCTGTGCTTTGTACATGAGTAGTGCGATTGTTTTCAGTGGAAGTAGCTGATGGGGAGTTCAGCACACAAACAAGTTTTAGCTTTTTTATTAAATGCAATTCAGAACTTCTCCACAAAGTGTCATTGGCATAAAGGAGAAACTCCATAGGTAAAAACATAACAGCTTGTGTTTGTGGCATAAATTCTTCGGAAAGGTAGCTGCATGTGAATCAGTAAAAGAGTGATGCTGCAACATACTTCACATACTGGGGGAAATAAGGGTAGATCATTTCTACCAAGTTTTTAACATCTGTTCTGTTTTTTGTTGTGTACAACTGCAAAGTGTTCTTCCATCTTCACTGGGATACCCAGGTACTCACGTGGTACAAATATACTCACGATCTCTTGCAGTTTGGGGTCTACTTTGCACTGTAAAGAAAGCATACTTTTTTTTTTTTCTTTTTAAATTGTGAAATTTAGTTGCACAGAGCTTCATTTAATTGGTGTAGATTGGTTTTCTTCCCTAAAGTTTGAGTATTGGCAGAAGTATCAGCTGTTTTTGCATGCTAGCACTTTTGCTTTTGTTACAGCTTCACTTAGGATTGGAATTAAATTAACAAGAGTATTTTTTGTTCTTATAAGCTCTGTCCACCTCTAAGACCACTTTATTCATGCTGTGTGGTTGTCCTCACAGCAATTCTAGATGTAAAATGGACCTGAGGGTTGCAGTATTGTGGGAGTTGCCAGCTCCCGTGTGTTCATATATTACAAGAATATCTGGCACATGGAGCTTCAGGAGGAAATTTTTCAAAGAATTCATATTTTTCATTGACCAAATAAATAAGTAGCTCAGGATTTGGTCAGGGTGAGAGGATTTCAGAGTGAAATGACAGAACTCAAAAATCCTTACTTTCACTGAGGCAATGCATTTCTAGTAGTTTTCTTCCTTCTTTCATCTATGTTCATTGTGAAATCAAGGTATGTGCTTGCTTTTTTCCTTTTCCAATTTTTTTTTTAAACTGGATAATAGTCTACTTTGGTGTGATTCACACACTTGTGTATAAAAATGTCTTTTTTTTTTCAAACTTCAACTTTGTGTCAACTTCTTTCATAAAAATCAGGTTTGTGGGAGGAGCAAGGGGAGCTGGGAAGGAAGAACCTCATTGCCATCAGTTGCAGAAAAGTGAGAAAGCATGCTAAATGAGTATGTTTTTAGTTATAAAATTGACCACGACAGTGATACATTAGTTTATTTTTTTTTTTGGTTTGTTTGTTTTTGAAGATGTAATTGTAATTCAATCTACTTGTTTCCTTCTGGAATGGCAAAAATTAAAGAAACTGGAGAATCTTTTCACCTGGAGGTTAACACAGTACTGTTATATAACTGACAAGACAAAGTTTTTAGTTTGGTTTTGGTTTGGTTTTTTTTTTTTTTTTGTTCCTGTCTGCTTCTGCCCCGTAGAAGTTTATCTCAGTTGTGCACACAGTTTTCACCAACAGTCTGTGTGCAGAATTTACATTTGTATTCTTTTTTTTTTTGTTTTTAAGGGTGCTAAGGGAGCTTTTCTTTCTTCTGTGCGTGTTGGGATGGTGGCTCAGGTTTTCTGTCATTTTCAGTTATTGCTAGTGTAAAGGTTTGTTGGGTGGAAAAGGTAGGCAGATACAGGAATAGCTTTAAGTCCATACCCTTGATTCTGGCCCTGGACTGTGACTTACAGCGAGGGCTGGAAAGTGTTTCAAACATTTCTGTAAGGATAAACCACTCATCGTGGGTTCTGAACAAATCTCAGAGTTCATGTCTGTAGTACTGATTTCCGAAAGAAAAAGACATGTTTTGTCATTAAGGCACTGGGGCAGAAAGTTCTTGCTTTCTTTGCAGGCTTTCAGTGGAGTGTTTGGCAATTCGGAACAAGGACCTTAAGAGAAGATAGGTGCTGAAGGGAGTTCCAGGCAAATTTTAAACATAAGCTGGAGGACACTTTCCGAAGATTTAAAGTTGTTGGAGGCCTACATTTTCATCAGGAGGTCTCCCTGAATATCTGGGTGTACATTTGTTCAGATCTGTGTGAGCTTCAACTCAGTCTTGCTCAAACCAAAGCCTTCTTTTGTGTGGCCTCTGTAGAATGTGAGTGCAGTGGGTGCTGAACTAAGCTCTGCAGCTCTCTCCACAGTAGCTGGAAGCAAATCCAGTACTCTAGACGTTGGAAATCAGGGTTTGGGATAGATAGGTTTGTTTACTCAGGCCCTCCTACTTTAGTATCTTTAGTTAAAAGTGGGCTCTGCTGGGTTTCTAATAGTCAGGTACCAGGTGCTCATCACTGCTTCAGCTGACCTGTTTCAGTGGATATAGGTTACTGTATCTTTAGCTAAATTTTAAAATAGATAACAGAACTGTTTTTCAGTGTAAAAAAAGAGGCCTTTAGGGCATTGTAGGATGTTGAAGTTCATACTTATGAGGCCTGTTCATTTGCCTTTTGATTAGAATTCCTTTTAGACCTTGTTGGATTTTATCACATTATAATTTTATGTGTTACACAGTCAGTAACACTCTCGGATCTGGTAGTTGGACCTCTTGGTTTGGAACACAGTTGGTTTTGTTTGTTGACCTTAGGGCCATGAGACATGATAAAAACAGACTGCATGGTTAGGATGTTCTAGCTTGGTTATTGCCATTTTCATTGTCTGCTCTAATCACTTCTGCTATCACTTCTATTAATTTGTTCTTTGTGGGTTTTTGGAGTATCATTTCTTTAGATATGTTAAGGCTCAGTTGTCATCCCAAAGTTCAGGTTCATCAGAACTTGGCTAATTTGATTTACTGGCCTTTAAACTGAAGGTGAAGTGAGTTCCAGAGTCACAAATAAGAAGTTGGCTAAGAGTGGCGTCCTTTTAGGAACATAACTTGGATATTCCCATTGATAGCTGTTCATGGAAAAGCCAGTTAATTTCTGCTATGTAAGGGCAGATAGTTAATTAGAAATCCTAACTGGCATTTACAGAGAAGAAAGAGGATACTATGATTTGTGTGCATTACACCATTGCTGTAGGGACCTAAATAATTTACCACTGGAGCACCAGTTTGCCTTTAGAAAGAGGTTTATTCTGTTTTTTTCATTCAATTACCTTGAAAAGACTCTTCACATCATAGTAATCATGTCACCATTTCCATCAGCCCATTCATATAGGTATTTGGGTTAGTAGGTCACTGAAACAGATTGAGAGGTGGTAGCTCTAGGATCCTTTTTCAAATGCCATGACAACCAATACTAATTATATTATCAAAATTATTAATTATATGTACTCCTAAAGGCTAGGAATGGGCTTTCACTGAAAGATAATGTGAAAATTATTTGTCATACTGAACATACCATGTGGCTAATATATCTTGGTAAGCAAGGATTGTTTACAGTAAACTTTACACTTTACACTTACTGAGTTCATATTTTTGTGTGGAAAGAGGTGTGGCAGAGGTTGAGCCTTTGAGCCACTTGCTACATGTCTTAAGGGGCCTGGAGAATCTCCCATCTTGAGGATATTGTATTGGAGCTGGAAAGGGTAGAGTTTTCCTCTGTATTTGGTTCAGTTACTCTAGCAAGCCTAGTTTTCATACACTTCCATACTAGAAGCAAAAGTTAGCTTTTTAAAGGAGCTTCATGGCATATCTTTGCTAGGATTTCATATTTTTGTAGTCAGTGAATAAATTTGTGCATACGTGGGGCAGCCATTAGATGAGTCCTTTCCTTTAACTACTGTAAGAACTAGAATAAAAAGCCCAGGGAAGTACCTAACATTTTACTTGTCCCTCATTATTTGGATGAAAGGAAATGACATGCTTACTGGCTGGATTGATACCTACTAATTAAGCCCATTTTTTAGACTTGACTAGTTAATGTGCAATTGTAAAAAGAAACTGCTCAAAGAGGAAATCAAAGCCCTCATGTATGCATGACATGTTGTTTGGTCTATTGAAATAGTCATCTACTGGTCCTCTATGTCTGACTGGTTGAGCAAGTCTTTGTTCCACAGCAGTAGTTATGCTTTCAAAAGATAATTCATTAAAGCTGAAGTTCTTTAGAGATGTTTTGAAACTGGAACAGAGTACGTTAGCCCTCGGGTTATTTTATATAGGTTTCATATTTTATCACAGGAAACAATTTGTAAAGACAAGAACGCTCAAACTGAGTCACTTCTATTATTTTTTTTCCTAAAGGTCAGGTTGTTTGTGTGAGCAAATACCAAAGGTGCCATATCAGCTCAGATCGAAGACCCAGCTGGCCTAACGTCTCTTCTAGAGCAGTGGCTGATCCTTAGGAAAGAGCTGAAAGAGACAGAATGTGAATGGATTTGCCTCATCCTGGTTTCTGGAAGTCAGCATTTTGAAAGCTCGATGATGGGGGTTTATTGCAAAACTGTGGACATAAACTGTGTCTGCCTGAGTTAGTCTTGTGTTCTTCAGTTGACTGAGTTCTTGAGAGACATTTGAGTAGTTTTGTGATATGTGAGTTTGCTCTACAAAAGCTGTGTTCACTTTTTCTCAGTGTGTCGTGTACATGTACATACTAAGTCTATTCTATATACTTTATTGGAATTCCTGCTGTTTCTTATTAGTATAGAAGTCAAATTTGAACTATAGAAATCTTAACCCCTTCTGGTTTGCACCACAAAAAACTAATGTTGGCACTGTGGGAATGTGGTGTTTATTTCACCTTTAGTCAAGACTGATTTAAAGAGGAGTCTGCTGTGAAAAACTTAAATACAAGTTCCTTTAAAATTCTGGGGACACCCACAAATGTAGTGATTTGTTCTGTATGCCTCTGCTGACATTTTAGACTGAGAATCTTTTCTGTATGGATCAGCTGTGTTACATGATGATCCCAGAGTTCCTCAGTAGTGGGTATCAGAGCACAGAATTCACGTAGCTTTTCTGATATGCTCTTGCCTTCTTTGAGTACTTCTGTACTATTTTCTTCCTTTGGTCCCACTGACTCACTCTCAGGCTTTCTTGTCCTGATGCTTTGAAAAGCTTTTATAATTTTAATGTCTTTAGAAAACTGTAGGTGTTTTTTTGTCTTTTCAGTCCTTGTTGGCCTGTGTTATTGGTATGACCTGTGCTTGGAGTTTGAATGTGCTTCTGTTTCCCTGCTCTGGATGCCTGTTGGTTTTGGCTGGGGTAGAGTTAATTTTCTTCCCAGTGGCTGTTATGGAGCTATGCTTTGGATTTGTGCTGAACATAGTGTTGATAATAAGGAGATGTTTTTGTTACTGCTGAGCAGGGTTTGCACAGAGCCAAGGCCTTTTCTGCTTCTTGTACTGCCACACTGGGAAGGGGGCTGGGGGTGCACAGATGTTGGGAGGAGACACAGCTGGGACAGGGGGCCCAAACTGACCAAAGGGATTTTCCAGACCATATGACATCATGCTCAGTATATAAAGTGGTGGTGGGGGGGGAAGAGGAAGGGAGGATCTTTGGGGTGATGATGTTTGTCTTCCCAAGTAACCACTACTTGTGGTGGGGCCCCATTGTCCTGGAGGTGGCTGAACACCTGCCTGGCCATTGGAAAGAGGGAATTATTTCATTGTTTTGCTTCACTTGTGTGGGTGGCTTTTACTTTTGCTATTAAACTGTTTATCACAAACCATGAGTTTTCCAGCTTTTACCCTTCTGATTCTCTCCT
This sequence comes from Erpornis zantholeuca, assembly GCA_013400515.1. Lineage (NCBI taxonomy): Eukaryota > Metazoa > Chordata > Aves > Passeriformes > Timaliidae > Erpornis > Erpornis zantholeuca. The sequence continues at coordinate 40,371 of VZTN01016960.1, read as the reverse complement.
TGCAGTGAGTGAGCAGTTCCATGGGGCTTGGCTGCTGGCTAGAATTAAATCATGCCAGTGCTTTTTCCAGGTTTTGAAGAATATGTCTGTTACTTCCTGTCCTGTTCTTTGCAAAAAATTAAAAAGAGTGTTTGTGGAATGCTGACTAAAATACTTCTTGTATGGATTAGTATTCTTCCTTTGTGTGCTTATCTGGAAAGTGGCTTTTGTTCATTCTTGAGTTGTTTTTAAAGTTCTGCTGCTTTTGAGACAATGAGGAGAAAGGAGATGAGTGCAAATGTGCAGTAAAGCAAGTGTTTTTCCATCAATTTTTGTATTGTGATACTGTAAGAGCAAAATGATTCAGGAAATCTTGGGATTTTGCCTTCACTGACATACTTAATAAAAGTATTAAACAAACACAGAAACGTTGGGATAATCCTAACTGAAACATTTTTGTAGTTGTTGGGTAAAGGCTGTCTTCAGTCCTCAGGAAAGACAAATGGGTTTGGTAGTGTAGAGTACTAATTAATGGGTACTGACTTCTGGTTTGTTTTCTAATTCAGTTTGACCACTGCTCTTTGTATGTAGTGTGTGTGGCTTAAACACTGGAGTGTTAGCATGGGGCTTGGGAGGCTTGACTTCATGCCTTGGCTCAGTTCATGGGCTTCCTGGGAATCTGCCTTCATGGTGTTCTGGAGTCAGCATTTGCTCCAGAGTCTTGAGAGAGTTCACAGTCTGCTGGAATCCATTTGAAAGTGGTTAGTGTGGTGCTGAGTTAGTTAGTTCTGCTGAGAAGTGGTTAGAGCTTCATGCTACCAGTTTAGACTTTGTCCCCAGCTTGCTTTGTTTGGAAGGCTTGCAGTCATCTCAGAGCATGGGCAAAGTTCACTCCTGTCTGCTTGGTAGCTATAGGTTGAAATGTCTTCTGTGACCTTCAGAAATATTATTTTTTCTTCTCCCCTCTTTCCCCCCCCTGCTTTGCTTGAGGGGATGCTCAAATAGTAGAATGATGAAACCTGTAAATAGTTGAGTGTGGGAGTTGAAATGCGTTGGGCAAACTTTATCCTGGCATATTTGCCTAAAACCCTTTCTTGATTTCTGATGCTGGTAAGTAAATTAACTTGTTTTTGCTAAACGAACAGCTGGTGAATCTGCTTAATTTTTACCAGATGGTCTTCTGAGTTATGTAAAAACAGAGAAGCCTTCTTATCTCTTCATTTAGATGCTTGCAGTAGGTGACCTTTCAGTCTGTGTCTTGGTCGATATGCCTGGATGTTGTTTTTTAAGTGTTTGTCTGAAACAGAAGTAATAGTTAATTTAATAACCATGGATGACTCATATTAAGAACAGTCTCTGTACACCAGTAGGGTTGTTGCAAGGTTAGAACGAGCAGGGATGCCACAGAGGGGTGTAGCTGAGGTAGTCTGTGGAGGTGGTCCTGAGAGAGGTGGGACTCTGGGATGAGAAGAACTGAGGTACCAAAAAAATCTCAGTTGTGAGTGTCTGAATGTGCTGCATCTCTTGATAGCCCAGAAGGGGGTTACACAGGCATCCTAAATTTGATACTATGCTACTAAAGCCTTTACTTGCTTGGCTGGATATATTGGCTTAACTTTACCTGTTTTGGGGGAAGAAGTGTTACACTTTGTTTCCATAGTTTGAAGTAATCACCATTGCAACAGTGTATGTCTAAATTTAAAGAAAATTGTTTAATTTATTGATTTGTCATGGGTGAATTAGTGATCTAAATCTTTCTGGGTTTGAGTGGACTTCTAGCAGATACAATCTGGAGCTACCCTTGGTTCTTTATAGACTTGATAATTATCCTTGATTACTCATTCTCCTCATAATGGATGGGAAAAGGAAGCAAAGTGCTGCGTTTGACTCTAGAAAGAGGAAACTCAGGATTGGGTTGTTTAAAAATCTTGCATCCAGAAACCTCATTTTTGTTAGGAATGCTTGGAAAGGGAATTAAGGATTTTTCTAGAAGTAGTAGCCACACAGTGGGCTGCACTAGTGTTCCAGGAGTCTGAGGGAGGCCAATCTTTCACACTGTTCTGGTGAGACCACTGCTACCAGGAGTGCTGTATTCAGTATCAGTCACTCCACTGACAAAGCAGAGTAGGTCCAGTGAAGGGTTACCTAGGAAGGGAGGAGGCTGGAGCATTTTTGTGTGAAAGGTGATGTTAAGGGAGCTGGCTTTGTGTAGCCTGGGAGAGAAGGCTACAGAAGGATCTAGTTGCTGTCTCCAGCTGTACAGTGGGTGATAACAGACAATACAGAATCAAATTTCTCTTGGAGTTGCAGTCTGAGGGTGAGAGGCAGGGGATATAGGTTACAGCTTGGGAAATTATAATTAAATATAAGGAAAACCAATTCTCAGTGAAGGTGGTAAAGCACTGGAACAAACTGCCTGGAGAGGATGTAGACTCCCTGTCTTTGGAGATATGCAAAACCTGGCGGGGAGCTGAAGTGTGTCTGTGAACTGTCTGGTTGTAATTGAAGAGGTGAATAAAACAGCAAGGTAAATCTTGGTTCTGTTACAGAGGAAATATGCAAGGAGATACAGCAAATGATATTACTTATCTCAACTGCTATGAAGAACACTTCTTACTGGTTTGTTGTTTTAAAGCTGCTAATCTGGGTAATTCAGCTGTCCTGAGCAGGTTTGTGGCCTGGACTCAAAGAGTTTTCCATGCTCTTCGTCTCTCTCAACTTTTGAAGAGTAAGTTACCCAAGGGATAGTGACTTGATTTTTTTACAATATATGTTCTTTGCCAGCATTTCTTATTTCTCTTGAAAACCTCATATATCTTTATGGAATAGAGTTAACTCTAGTTTCCTTGCTCTATCTAGTGATAAAAATTTATTTGGTGCTTTCAAAAGTAAGCACTTCCTAGGGTGATGTCTGTGCACTTGCAGCATTGTGTTAATGCTGACTTCCTGAGCTTTTGTAGGAGATCCCAGAGGGTGAAAGCTTTTCTTCCTGGGTAATCCTGTTGAATCTTTTAGTACCTTCATGTAGTTGTATCTTCGGGCATTGTAACCTTGGATAAACATTGAAATGATGGGACTGAGCTACAGATTTTTAATTTTTTTTATCTGACTGTTATAGGAGCAAGTGGTACCCAGCTGTAATTCACAGCTGTCTGTCTGCCTGTTTTAATGGGCCTGAACCTGTTGTACAAAATGTTCTAAGCCTAGTTTTGGTTAGCTTAGAGATGGTCCCTTTTTGGAGAAAATACAGCTACTGTTGGTAGCCAAAGGAAATATGGAATTGTTCAAAAGGAATGTTGAGACTAAATCCTCCATATCCAGCTACTGCTGTTAGGCCAAATGTGGCCTTTTGGATACTTTGCCTGCCACATTTTGCCTTGGCGAGAAGGGGAATGGTGCCACAGGTGAGAGACATCCTGCCTTGCTGCCAAATACCATTTGCTCCCAGCTCCCGTGCAGCAGCTGCCACCCACTGCCTGTCGGGGCAGCAGTGGCCTGGCAGTGCCTGAGTCCCAGCAGCTGTGTGCTCTCTCCCAGCCGGTGCCACAGGAACAGCCTGGCTCTCTGTGCTGGGAGCAGCAGTTGGCCCTTGCAGCTCCGCCGTGGAACAACTGCCTGGATCCCTGCAGCAGGTGCCGGGGGAACAGCTGCTGCCAGATGGGGAAGGCAGCTGCTCCCCTGGGGTGTGGAGGTGGGCTGAAGCCTGTGCTTGTTGAGGTGGGGTGTCACAGAGGGTCTCAAAACCCAGATCCAGCTGTTACAGCTGCTGGGGTCAGACCACCCTGCAAGGGATTTAGAAGAGCCAGTCTGTCATCCTGCATTACAGCTTTCTGGAAGCAGCTCCCGGGTTTGTCTCAAATGCCTTTAGTCTGTCTTCCCTCAAAAGTTTTCCCTCTGAATTGTAACTCAGTAACTACTTTGCTTCTTTTATTAAGGTTAAGGTTACTGTGCAAGGATAGGAGCCCTGATGGTTACCTGTGAAACATTCTGAGGGTAAGGTCTCCATCACTATGGGGATATGAAGCTACCTGGAAAAACAATTTAGAGAAGCTCTCTGAAATTTTATTATGTGAAAATTTCAATCTCCCTGGTGGAAACACTTTCCTGTCCTGGAAAAGCAGGATGCTAAGAAAGTTGTTTTAACATTCAGTAACTTTATCTTCAGAATCTGATTATGTATTCAGTTCACAACAGTAGTTTTCATCTTCGCATTTATTTTCCTCCTGTGTGGTCTGGAAAAGCCCAGAAGTGACTGCAGAATCTCTGGAGCTGCTGTGAAGGCTGAAAATGATATCCTAGATTTACAGGAAATGCAGAGAAAAGGAGGAGGAAGAACTTGTTCTACCTTTTCTTCTCCTTTGTTCTCCAAAAAGAATTCTTTGGTTTCTTTCTGATGTGTAAAGGTTTACAAATCAGTGAGCCTTCAAGGTCTTACCTTTCCTGTGGTGGTTTGTTTCTTTCGTCTTTTGATGACTTAGAGGATGTGCTGGTTGTTGATTGAAACAAGATTTAGTAGTGTTCAGGTAGGAATTTTCTTTTAAAATATTTAATGCCTTCTGTTAAGCAGGTCTTTAATGAAAATAAAGCTGAATAAAATCTGTGAATAATAAAAAAATCTCCTCAGCCCCTCACTTTACTTGTTCAGTAACAAAGGTGTATTTTTGCATCTTTAGAGCTCATCTGCTCTGCTATATTTTGAAGGGTTTTATCACTTCTGTTTCTGCACAAATTTAACTTTTTTCATTTTCCTATTAAAGTTTTGTTTGTTTCTTGCTTGGGTAGAATAAATGGAATAAACATAAGGAAAAAAATCTTTAGGTATTGTAAATAATGGAACACTGTGAATTCTAGTTTGTCTTATTAGGTGAGGCATAGAGCCCAAGGTGCCAGGCGTCCCTTGGACTTGTACTGATGAAATTACCCCAAACAATAATAATTTCACCCTAATGAACACAGAAAGAAATCCATTAAAAGAAACTCTCATAAATATCCCAGCCATAGGAAAAGCTTAAATCAGCCCTTGCAATTAGGGAGGAGAGACAAACCCATGAGGAACCAGACTTGGTTAATTCCATTGCTCACAGAACCTGCTGCTTTCCTGTGTGCGTTTCCCTAAAGAAAACAAAGGCAGGAGCAGGCCAGGTTGTTCTGGGACTAATCTGTCACTACAGAGCCTTTGACGTCACATCACGCTTGCCAGCGAGGGACTGCCTGTCTTGTGTGCTTAATTTCTTAGGGAAAATCAAAGACATGCAAACCAGATGATTTTCCTTAATTTAGCTTGCACAACATGATGCAGGTACAAGGAAGCAGCTTTAATTTTTAGTTGCTGGGGGTTTTTTGTCTTACTAATGGCTTCTGACTTGATACAGGGATTTGTGTGTTGTAGTGTGTAGTGTCTGAATGTTGAAATAGTGAAATATAATAAGATTCTAGATAATCTTAGTTCGCTGCAACTCTGACATTAACAGTGTGTTGAGGAAGATCCTGGAATGCCTGTTTTGTGGTTACATTGATAAGTAGCACTCATTATTTCCTGCTGCAAATCTGAAATGTTTGTTTTCTGTTTTATTGACAGCTAGCAAAAATGGTCCATCTGGAAAGTGAAGTCTTAGTTTAAGAACTCAAAATCAACTATTAAAAGGGATTGTAAAAGTGGTGCAAAGATTTTAACCAAAACTGTTTGTCTTGGCTATTACGAATTCTGATGATTTTTATTTTCATCTGGTATTTACACTTGTTCATTCTTGCTGCCCTGTCACTCTGCATTGCTAAATGACCAAGAGTAGGCTTCTGTTTTACATTGTAAATCACCAGAAAGATGATTCAGGAAGGATGCAGACACACAGGTGAATTAGTTGTTTAATTATTCTGCCTTCACTGTGATGAGTTAACTCCTTTCACTGTGTGCTCTGTAGGAAGGGTAAGCTAATTTTGTTTAGTTTATCTCAAAATAAAAGTAGGCTGAAGTGAGCTGAATTGATTTGCAGTTAGTGTGGACTAAGAGTGGACAGTGGTAATTCAGCAGAGCTGCAGGGATGATAAAAAGAGGGAGCAATTAAAACCAGTTTAAATCCTGAATTGTAGTTACCATCTCCTCAACTTTATCTGCACAGCCCAGGGGTGAAACCAACACATTGTTGATCAAATTCTTATTGTAGGTTGGAACACAACGTAGTTCTGAAAAAGGTTGTACAGATTTTTCAGGGCTGACAAATGAGAAATAGTAACTGCTTCTGAATGACCCAATTAAGTGTATTTCACTCAAATGTAAACAGAATCTCAGACTGTCACTTCTGCAGGGCTTTTCCTCAAAGTAAGTTTCTTGCAGCAGAGCTGTTGACATCGGTTCCAGTGGCAGATTGATGGTAGCATGAAGCCTCCTGCGGTTTCAGAAATGACAAGCTCAAGCCCTGTGCTCTTCAAACCTACCTGGCATAAGTGTATATAAATGTATAAGCATTTGCTGGGGATCGTGTTGAAGTGTTGTCTCATTTTTAACTTCAGAAATAACTGCAGGAAATAATGGCAAAGAAGGCAAAATGATGCTTCTGAAGAGCAAAGTGCTATTGTTCTAGCACTCCCAATGTGAAGTGGGTGAAATTCAGCATTAACACAGCATGCTCTGTAGTGGAATAAATTTTGTCATGTTGCAGAGAGGTTCAATGTGCTCATGAGAGCACTGTGTAGCAGTAGAAAATGCTGCCTCCCCTCTGCAGACAAAATTCTGCATGATTTCATCTTGTGATCCTTGGGGTCCTTCTACTGCATGTGGTCCTTTGTAATTGTGGAATTTTTCAGTGTTGAATTTAGGAAGAGAGAATTTGCCTTGGGTTTCTCTGTGATTTCTTCTTTTTATGTCTTCATTCTTGTAAACTGGGAGAAAAGTCAGAACATGGCAAATATATGACCTGATGGCTTTTTATGTCTCGGAAGGAAAAAACTGTCTACTTAGCCTCCTTCTTCTCTTATGCCATGAAGGGAATTGGGAAAACTGATCTGTTTGATGCTGCTATCTACCTCTGTATTATTACTGTTAAAAGGTTTGTTTTTTTATTTTTTTGGTGCACTTTTATATAAATGTTTTATATAACTGTGTGGTAGAGCAGAAGGAACACGATCATGTTTCAGATCTTGTAGAAGTCTGAACTCCTCTTGTGTGTTTGAATACAGAGCATAGCTTTGGTTAGGATGAAAGATAAATTCCAGAAAGAAACTTAACTGTTTCCTTTTTTCACTTCTGTTTAAAATATATCTGATCTGCTTCAATGTGAATGGTAGCAAATAATGTGGCAGAATGAATAGCAGTGCTCTGCATGCTGAAGTTGAATAGTGGAAAAGGTCTGGGTATCAAAAGAATGCAGCAGGTTGCTGCATCATGGATTTTGCTGAGTGGAGGTGCTCTTGGGTTTGGAATTAAGCTCAATTTGAAATACAGTTTCGTGAGGGTTAACATTATCTTAGAAATGCTATTGTGTTAGATTTCTTGAGCTAGGTAAAGCCAGAGTACAGGGCTAGAACTTCAAGGATTTTGTGCTCCCTTTTAAAGTAGTATGAGTGCTTCATAGTTTTGAAGGTAGAATTCTCAAAACACCTTTAGGGGACAGCATTATTGTCCTCATTTTACAAATAACTGCTTGGTCTTACTTCGGTAGGTGGCTTGCTCAAGGTTACACAAGAATCCTCTGTTGGAACAGGGAATTATATCTAAATGTTTGATGTTTAAAACTTGAAGTCTGGTTTCTGGATTGCCCTTTTGTAACAGAAAGGAAAAACTGATACCTTTCCTGTCATCCTGCTGAAATTAATTGAATTATAAGTATTAATACCCTGATTTTGATCAATGCTTTTAATTCCATTTACTGCTTCTTTTTATTTTTAGGCATGTACTGGTATTGAAAATATTGATGAAGCTATAACGTTGCTTGAACAAAATAACTGGGATTTAGTGGTAAGTATTCTAAGAAAATGACTTCATAGATCAACCCCACGTAACAGTGACATGGCATCTTGCTGAGACAGCTGGTAGCTTATTTCAAATTTGGGGGTGTCTCGTGTCTGAGTCAAACAGGTTGTTCCATGCAGACTGTTTCTGGTCTGTTAAAGTCTCATCTTCAAGTAAACACTGAGTTGCACAAACCCTGCCCTGCTCTGATTGTCTTCAGGCTTTTTCACTTCTTTCTTGTCTTCTAAATCCATGTCTCATACTGTGTTTAGTTTCCTTTTGGCATAATTTTGTAGGAAGTATTATGAAGGGTAGCATTTTTAGAAGAAAACCTGAGTATACACACATGGGTTTTCGAGGATTTAGGTTCCTCAGGAAGAAATGGAAGGTAAACCAACTTCTTAAAATTTTCATGTGCTTTTAGTTTAAAATTAAGATTGTTGCTCTTCTATTGTTGGTGGTTATGCAAAATTGAGTCAGATGATTAAAGCCATGACTTTATTTAGATTTGGTGCTATCCAGACACCATTAATTACAAACAAAAAACCCAGCAAACACGCATCCTGAAAAAAACCTCATCTATTTTGTAACAAGGTTCAGTGTACATACAAATAGGAGGAAACCAAGCAAAATAGTATTAGGTGTTTTAAGAATCTTCATAGGATTAGTAAATAAAGAAACTATTAATCCAATTTCTTAAGGTTTAGAAGTGTAAAATACAACAAACTTAATTAAAAAACAAGTTAAAGTGGTTTAAGCTGTAAACCACTTGATTTCCTCTTTTTTTTTCTTTTCCAAATGAATGACCTTTGAACCAGTACCAAATAATAACCAGAAAGTTATTATAAAAAATATTAGATTTCCAAAATTGTCTATAGATATTATTTCAACTGTAACCTATTGTAAAAAAACAGTACATACTTCCAACACTTGAAACAATGTGTTAAAATGAACACAGAGTCTTTATTTTGCAACATGTCAAGGTATAAGCAAGAGGGAGACGCCAGTGAGCAAAAGGGAGTGCCTGTCTTCAGAGGCTTCAAACAGAAACACCCAGATGTGTTGACAGAGTGGTGGAGTTAAAACATCTTTTGTCACAGTAGTTTGTAGTGACATGTCATGAGCTCTTTTGAAAATTCAAGTGTTTATTGGAAGGCAAGGAATAGCCTTATGCATTCTGTTCAGGTTGTGAAGTTCCCAGTACAATCCATTAGAGCCTTTGGATGTGGATTTGTAAGTTGTGTGCATCACAATAAATGCCCAACAGGTTGGGTCGAATGAGAGAACTGCCGTGAAAAATGGGCAGAACAAGTAAGTCTCTTCTGAGACTCTAGAAGGAGTGGAGAGTGAAGTATCTAAAGCTATGATAATGGCTGTGAGAACACCTTTAAATACTTAATTTTATTAGTGATTACTACATGATCTAGTGGTAGAATATAGAGAGAAAAGAAGTAATGACCCAAATGTGCAAGCTTAAAAAAGGCATAAGGAAAGTAAAAAAGGATAGAAAATTAGGAATGCAAGAGGTACTTGAGGAAGGTACATAGTTTTTGAAACTAGGCAGAAGATGAATGAGAGGAACGTCTATTAAAAAAAAAAAGGTAAGCTGTAGAAGAAAAAAAGTAACATTGAGGAGAGTGTAAGTGAAGAAGATGCCCTAAGGGTCTGCTATTAGTAGGACACTGGTTCCTTTTTATTAAAAGCAGCCTTCTTGTAAAAAAGGGAGTGGGAGTGGAAGCCAAATCCTGCTAATCTAACAAGGAGGTAGAAATAGAAGAACGATGAGAAGATTGGAGAAAAGGAGTTTCTGGGTTGAGAGAGAATCAAATATCTCTGTTAGGCAAGGGTTTTTAGCATTTCAAAAGTACTTGAAGAAAGGCTCATGACTTATGAGAAATGTAGCATTTTTTATTTTGGAATTAAAAATGTATGATGCATGTATGGTGGGGGTTTTTTTTGTGTTTGTGTTGGAGTCTTTTTATACCTTTGCTTCAGTAGCCAAGTATACAGATTCAGTGCCTAGAAACTGGGGAGGGATTATTTTAATTCAGCCAAAAGGTCTTGGAGTTTTTGTAGCTGAGATGAAAAATTAAAGAAATCCTTTAGTTTGGCATTAAATATGTCATTCAACTCAGAACAAAACTTTCTCTGATTTCCAAGGAAAATCAAACTTGAAGAACTTGGTTCACAGGTTGTGAAGACAGTGAAGTAATGATGATTTTGGTAAGGGTTCCTCTACCATCCTTTGGCCCCCAGTGTTAGGTGAATGGGAAGAACACAATTTTTGTTTTCTCTCATTTCACTTTGTTTTGTGCATCTGATTCAGAGGCTTTTAAATGTCTGTTCCTTTACTTCTGTGATGTTGGAAGTAAAATCAGAAGTCAGTATTTGATGAAGAAATCTGTGAGGCACCCAGGCTACTAAGTAGGAAGCTAAGCAAATCCCATTAGGATGTCATCAACCAAAGTTCAGGGGCAGTCCTGCAGCAAAAGGGGGGAAAACCAAACACATGAGTTAAGGAAGTTCTTGTCTCAAAGAGGTTGTTTACTCTTGCTTTTCAGTCAGGCTGTCTGTATCTCAATTCCATGTTCCTGTTTGGGAAAAAAAGCTGTGCATTATCAGAGGCTGTGCTAAAGGCTCAGGTTGAAGATTCCCTTGGGCACCTGTTGCTTCGTGAACCCTGACACTCAGCTCAAGGGCGTTGTTATTTCTCTGGGACTTCAGCCAAAACAACCAAAAGAAGCAGCCCTGGTGAGCTGGAAAGCAGAAGGATCCCAAACAGAAACAGGGAAATAGGTACTGACATGGGCTGACAGAGAAGTACATCGGAATGCACAGAAACAGCAGAGGTTATTAAGTTCACAAAACAAGTTTTTATATTGTGCTACAAGTACTGTGTGCTTGTGTAAGCTTTTCTAAGGATTACTTTGTTTGCGCTGAAGAAGTACTCCTGCTGCTTACTTTGTCCCTGCATTTTTTTCCCCTGGTCTTGCTGGATTTTAGTATTAAGGGTTAAAATGTCACCAGTGTCTTTCCTATTACTTGAGTGTTACAGTGTTCTGTGTCTTCTGGAGATTCGGTTTTGCCTTTAAACAAAGCCATACTTGGGTTACGTATAAGGGTCTCCTTTCTGGTTTAGTTTTTCTAATTTTGTTAAGAGTTAAACAGAATTCCTTTTTCTTTTCAGTTTAGGACTGAAACATCAGCTTCCTATTTTTGAACTTCAAAAGATTACTTATCCCCAGTTAGAAGTCTTCATCTCTAATCCTTGATATGGGATACTCTAAGACAATATTAACTGCCTCTAATTTATCTTCAGTTTGGTACTAAATTAACTGGATTTAAATGTCTCACAGTTGTATATGTTTTATAGTGTTCAAAGCAGTTGTATATGTTTTGCAGTAGCTCCTTGAAGCAGTATGGGAAGCTGTCTTTCAGAAATGTTTGGTTGCTTGTCTTTGTTCGAGTGCTCAAAATAAAATTGGTCACAAGAGTGCTGCAGAGGAATTCATATGCAGTAACAGTATAAAAATTGCATGGTGGGATCATGAAGTCTAATTTTGCCAATAATTAGCTCCCCTCTGCTGCATATGACTTGGCCTTTGTGGTGGTCTGCTGCATATAGAGCAGCTTAGGGTTTTTCTGTGTTAGAACACTGCAGCCTAATTACAGGGCTTATTATAGGCTGGGCGACAAAGTGTTTCAGATGTTCTGTGAGATATGGAAGATCAACACAGATAATATAATGATCTCTTCAGGCATTCTGCTATAAATGGGTCCAGCTCTCTTAAGCCTCCCAGGGTTGCTGATATGTTATTTCCTGAGTGTCATTTCTTTCAGCTCTATTAATTTACAGTAATTTTTACCATCTGAGGAAGCAGAAGTTAGAATTTCTGTCTGCTGTAAAGTCTAATGGTTTCCATAGCTTGCCCATTTAGACTCTGACCTTCTCTTTTGGCATGTGAAGGTAAGAATAACAGATCAGTAGATCTTAAACTTTGTATGAAAACAATAAAATAAAAGTGTGGAAAATCCCGACTCTGTGTCTTGTTGAAATGTTTCTGAAGATGGTACATATTTAAAGGAAAATGACTCATTAGTGACTTGACCTTATGCAGTGCAGACCTTTGTGTATGTGAGGTTATTACACAGGTGAGACCTCTTTTCTCTCTTGAAATTCAGTGCTTGCATCTGTGAGTGAAACTTGGTCTGCTCTACCTTCCACAGATTTAATGAAAAATTCAAGTCCTTCATATGCCACATGGCTTTAAATTCTGTCCTGTTAATCAGAACAGGTTTTTTGAAGGAAAAGCAGGATTCACCAGACTTAATTTTCTGCTTTTTCCAAGATGGCCTGGTTCTGTTGTTACTCCTGTTCCCTGGTTTAAAATTGTTTTTATTTCTTTTTTTTTCCAAGAGACATTGTAATATAGGTACGTTTTAGCATTTCTTTAAGAAAATAAACTTCATCAAAATAACAGGGGGAGAGGGGTGTTTATTATCCAATATTCAATTTACTTGTAAATATGTGTAAAATTATTGTATATATATGTAAAAAGCCCCCTGTTTTTTATTTTCAAAATGACCTTTGTGCCTTCCTTCTATACTTGCCTTGGTTATTTTATATTCTGGTAGAGGATCAAAGCACAGTATACCTTCCATAAAACCAGCAGTTAAGTGCACCTGGAGATGGGATGACTTGCAGTTCCTGTCATATTCAGGTTCCAAGAATCACCTGACAAGAAGTGATTCTGTATCTTGAAGAGAGAAATTGTATATTTTGAACATCTGTTTTTATAAAGCTTCAATTCTTAACTGTAGTTTTTAATTTTAATAACCTACACAGTAGATGAGGATATTTTGCATGTTGCTTGTAAACCTCTTGGAAAATAGTTGATATTTGTCAGGATTTTTTTTTTTTACTATAAGTACTAATTTTGTATATGTATCTTTACATCTATGTAATGTGTTTTGGACAAAAGCAACTGAACAGACAAAAAAAATTGAACTGAGAAAAATCAGGTAGGACTTGGCAGTTTTTATTTTTTGTTTCTCTTGGAGGTGCTCATTTAGGTGGGAATGGCAAAAAATAGGCTCTTGACAGTTACCTGTTATTTGTATCTCTTACTGTGCTCTAACCAGTAACAATCCTTCTGTTGTAACGTGTAGCAAATTTCAGTACGAGCTGGTGAAATTGATACACTAACATTGTCTTTTGTCTGCCTTTCTGGTTTGCCCTGCTACAGCTTTCATGTGGTATCTCTCTATGTTATTTTGATTGATTTGAATTAGTCTGCCTCCAGAAACTAGGTGATTAATTTGAGTTTGGCACACGGCCCTTTCTTTTCCTTAAATGTGGGGCAGTGTTCAGTATATGTTTATGTCATGTGTTCAGCAGCTCTCTTGTTGCATTGCAAGCAGGCTGCATTTCAGTGCCTGGGAACCAGGACTGCACTTTATGGTGATGGTGTTCATCACACTGGCCCTTTTATCTTGTACTGTTGGCCTGCTATTTTCTTTACTTTAGAATTGCATACTGAATATGGCACATATTTGGCAGCACTCACTGTGGGACCAGCAGGAAGTTCAGGGTATATTCCTCTCATTAGGACTAGATCTGAGGGATTTTCACTTGTCTGTGTATTGATAACATTCTCTCTGTGGTCAAATGAGTCACATCTGCCTGCTGGAAGCAGAGGTTTTTATCCCTTTTTTTTTTTTTTTTAAAGAGCATTTAGAATTTTGTTTTAGACAGGTGTTTTCTTGTGGATCTTGGTGTCCTGTGGAACATGTTCTTGTCAGCTCAGCAGGTTTACGCTCACTGTTGCTGCAGTGAGGAGCCTGTCCAGCATTCACAACCCCACTGCCAGCAGAGGGAGGGAAGAGGGAACCCAGAGTTAGATAATCACAAGGAATGTTGGTGGATGGGCATCCCCACTGGTGCAGGCATCCCACAGGAATGGTGCCTGTTCTCCAGGAAATTCAGGAGCTGCAGGTTTTTTTGGGTGTCCAACTGCAGCGTTAATCTCTCCTAGTAGGTCACAATTGTATGGGAACTTGTCTTTTACAAAGGACTGTAGAAATTCCCTTTGGAAGTCTTTTATATATTTTTGTTAAATTAGGGATCCCTGCTTGCAAATATTGTTGTATTTCTCATTCTTTGTATTTCCAGCTTTCAAAGTGACATTTCTATGTCTTTGAGTAAGCTCAGATACGTGCTGTGTATTTTATACAGCTGTGTGGTAGCACAGAAGACTTGTTAATTTGTAAAAACAATATTAAATTAATTGTTTTTATTTACTTCCTAATGTCTTAATCTGTGGTAAAGCACATTTCCTTTAAATGTATTTTTTGTGGACGATTGTATGCAATGTGTAGGTCTGTTGGCAGTTGTAATCATGGTATGTCTTTCCACATAGCTCTATGCACATTCATTCATTTTAAAAAGAGCCCAAAACAAACTCCCCAAAACCTGCTTTATTCATGTGAGAATAAAAAAGGGGTTGTGATTATGTATTTTATGGCTGTATTTTGTTGCTGTGATGATGTATACGAAATTTTAGTTCTTTCAGAACAGAAAGAGTGGAGAAGATTTTTAAGTAAAATGTTGCTGGCAATATTTTAAAGTAAAATTTAAATTCTGTCTCTCCTTTTCAAATACCAGATGGAATTTACTCACCTAAATAATTTAGTTTTTTAGTTACTTAAGTAATTTTAGTTACTTGAGGAGTAATCTCCTTAAGTTTTTCTTGTATAATGATCAAACAAGCAATGGAACTAATAAATTTAGATTTCTATTCATGGAAAAAGACTTGGTTCTTGTAACAGAGAATTTTGTGTTCTGAGAGTAAAGAAAAAGCAGCATCTGAGATCCCAGTAGTGCTCTGATAGTATTTCTGGAGCTCTACGGATGCATCACCCACCTGACTTGATTTTACAAAGACTTTTTCCAGAGGCTACTGCCTCTGCGTTGGTAGTTTCTACGAAGATTGCTTAGCATTGGTTTGTCCTGAGACATTCAAATTTCAGAACAAATTTCTAGAATATACTAATAGCAAAGTGGCTGGTATGAGGTATCTGGAGTTTATTACCCTGTGACTAGTTGAACTAAAAATTGCATACATCTTATAAACATGTGTTTGACAAGTGTTTAGTTTGTCATTGAGTCATGTTGGGACTATGTGAGTAGGAGAAAAACTAAATAAATTATTTAAGAACTAGCATCTGTGCCGATGTTGGGGCTATTTTGCAAGTGAACCTTAGTTGTAAGAGATTTTATCACAAAAGCTAGGAGTCATCTAGAACCATCAGGCTTTCAAAGCAGTGTTTTAAAAATGCATTTAGTTACAATACTGTTGAATATCTGAACAGTTCACAGTTTTATTTAAATAAGCTCTCCTTAACCTTTCCTGGGAAGCCTGGGTTGCTGTCCCTCCAGCAGTACAGCACAGGCTGTTGGAGAAATACTGTGAGACAACTTGCAGGTTGCATACTTTGGCTTGGGATTTTCTGCTTTCCAAATTTTTGAGCTAAATCTTGCATAATTATTTTTTTATTATGGATTAGTGATTAGGCAGTTTGCTGACTGCAGGTGGGGTCATTGGAACACTGTTGATGTTTCATGTTATTATGGCTTTTCAGTGAAGGGGCCTCTGGCTTTTGGCAGCACTTCTATGACTTTTTGTGTCCTGAGTTCTTCTGCCCTGAAATTTCTTCCCTGGTAGTACTTGCTAAGAGCTAGTATGTGGTTACAATGAGTGATTAAAAAAACTCCACTTTTTTTATTTTTAAGACTGAACAAAAAAACCATTGTCATGAGGAAGCTATCCTTAAACCTCACATTTTAGTGTTGCCATTCAAATTTACATAAAATAATTAGGAGAGGGGTAAAAATATGGGAGTTCAGAACATAGATATTTTTCAATATTCATATCAAGGCATAGCCTTTGATTTCTCTGCCTCTCCTGCTTTCTAACTTAATGTTTCAAGGAGTAACAAAATATGCTTCGATATTAAGCATAAACATTCATTCTGTTAGAAGGTGAAACAGCAGTAAAGTCAAAGTTGTGACATTAGTGACTAAGACCAAGATACTTTTATGTGTGTTGAAGTAGGAGACACCTCATGGTCTACTTTCCCTTTCTAGGTGAATGAGTTTTGAGTGGGTTTTGTTTTCCTTTATTTCTGCTGAACTAGAGTCAGCTCAGGTA
This sequence comes from Erpornis zantholeuca, assembly GCA_013400515.1. Taxonomy (NCBI): domain Eukaryota; kingdom Metazoa; phylum Chordata; class Aves; order Passeriformes; family Timaliidae; genus Erpornis; species Erpornis zantholeuca. Next base: position 24,237 of record VZTN01016960.1, on the reverse strand, counting down.
GATGCTTATCCTTAAGCTTCTAGTAAATCTGTGCATGTTTGTTACTTTCATAATGCCAGGAAAACACATTGAACAATTATGGATTTTTTTGTTGATATTGCACTTTGTTTGGGGAATTAGGCAGTGACAATATACAGTTAAGGAACAGTGCAAAATGTAGTGGTTTTTTTTTCCTCAGAATTTTAGAAGTATATCTAACTGTTGAAAGGCTTCCTAGTGCATTTAGGCATGTTGTAGGAGTGACAGGAAAAAATTTGCTGAAGCCACCAAAGACGTAGGGAGGAATGGGAAACCACATCTAGAGTGCTAATTGTAAACTATTTCAACGCGTGCTCTCTTGCTGATGAAGTGAATCATCTGTATGAATGGATTCATGTGGCATTTTTTGATGAAATGTTAATTTTTTGCTTTATTAGCAATTCTATTGTTTTGCAGCTTTTCATGAAGTATATTTGTTGTAAAGAAAGCAAGCTGAAATAAAGCAGAATGCATAGAAGACATTTTATTGTAGTTCAATTACAGTTTTTGGTTAAATTTTAACCACGATGGGGACAAATGTTGTCATTCTGTATAAACTTTGTGGGTGTAACTTCACGTCTAGCACTTGGAAATACTTTTGAGACTTGCAAAGCTGGGGAGATGCCAGCAAGTATAACATAAGCTACAGGAAAAAGCTGACTCATTCCTTTGCCTTGAAAAGCCTGCCAAAAATAACACAGGTGGGGATTGCTTCTCTTACTAGTGGGGCACAATTAGTAATTTTGTTATTTAAATATTACTGAATTAATTAAAAAATCTAAACGGAATAATATTTTTTATAGCTTGAACTCAGAGCAGTCTGTTTTTGTAACCTTGGAAAGTTATGGTTTCAAAGTAGCTGTGTGTGTAGTAAGGTGATCTTGTTTGTAAAAAGCCTCTTTCTGGTTAAAAGGTATTTCTGCAGGAGGTTTCATGGAATTTCTTGTTTAGAATACCCATCTCAGACTAGCTTTTAACAGGTGAGCTTTGGTAGTTGCATAAAACTGTTCAGAAGCCACATTCCTCTGCTTCAGAATCTGAGAGTCCAACCTGGATGTCTTGGGGCAGATAGAAATGATGGTAATTAATACAGCTGGTTTCAGTAAACCTTGGTTGTATTATTCCAGACTGACTGCTGTATTTGACTAATACTTACAGTGGTTTTTTGTCAGCACCAGTTGTTAAAACTCCTGCTGTTTATTCTGGAATTTTCTACTTTTTTATTGTAAACTGATTGCAAGAGAAGTATGTGCATAGTCTTAGTTTTTATGCAGAATCACAGTATGAGCAGGTCATAACAAATGTTTTGATCTGTCCTGCACCTGCCAGTACCCATTGTTGCCAGTTCTGTTGAAAATTAGCCCAAATTAGTATTTGCAAAAAAGAAAGTTATTAGAGGAACATAATTTCAAAACATTTACTGTTATTTCTGAAATATATACATGTAGTAGAGCCCTGTGAGTTAGTTTCATTTTAAGAAATACTTCTGTGGTCAAAAGGAGCTAATAAATCTTTGCACTTCTCCTGTTTTGTTTTACTGTTGCATATGAAAATATGTTCCTTTGTCACTTAGATTTATGGTTTGGAAGCAGTTTGAAATTCACTTTTGCTTTTTCAGTCCTTTCATGGATGCTTTGTCTCACTAATGCTTTCCTTTATCATTTAATTATTTCTTTTCCTCTTTCTGGATAATATTTGTTCAGTTTTGGGTTTTGTTTCCTTTCTTTTAAAAAACCCCTTCTTTCTGTTCTAGAAAGCATTTTGAGTTCTGTCATTCATTTATTTTGTTTGAACATCAAATAAAAATGGATTTTGAATCTTTAGGATAAGAAGTTTATCATATGAAAGCAGAAAATTGGAGTAGAAATGTTGTATGTCTGGGAGAATATCACATTTAGCTCAAATTAGCAGTAGAATTATTTGCAATGGAATAACAATTTTAAACAGAGTAATATTAATGACCCATTTTGTGCTGTGGAAATATACAATAAAATACAAAAGACAAGAATAATAGTTTTTATTTATTATGTGTTACTTAATGAGGGCCTTTTAGTGTATTTTGTTTCATTTTTTAAAATTCAACAAATCATGAGTGATCCTCAAGCACAGATGAATAGTGGCTAATATTTCCAAAATATAACAGCTAGAGTTTTTTATTCTACAGAACTCAAGACCACAGTATGTGTCATGTTGCCCTCTGTAGTGAGGTTTTGTATGTAGGTTTTGATATTATATTCACTTAAATATTCAGAGAAATCTAAGATTAAATGCTGAGAGAGTCAGTGAAAGGTTAAAACAAGATTTTCTTTGTTCTGAGTGTGAAACAACAAAATGCCCATTTTTTTGGTTATAATTTTAAATACTGTCCTGCAAGCAGCTAACACCTCTTCCTGTCTTTATTTCTGCTAATGTAGAAAACAGCATGGGGTAAACTTTCTGCATTTGTGATTTGAGAGACATTGTTTTTATATTGAGAAGTTATTAAATATATAATAGGAGGGAGAGGCAAAATGAACAGCAAAGACACAAAATGCAGAACTTTGTTTTTTTAGCTTGCTGGACACGTTAAACCAAAAGTAAAATCTGAGTTTGTAGCATTTGGGGATGAATACAGATTTTTGAAAGTCATAATAAATGAATCCTCTCATCAAAAAAAGCTCTTTCTGAGTTTCTTAGAAGCAATTAAATATGTGGTTTATGAGATTTATTGCCTTAAGTTGAATACAAGAAAAATATACAAATACTGTAAATCTGAATGTCAGAAAATCAAGGGGTGGGAAGGAAATGCCCCATGAGCAAGTTACTCCATTGCAATTCCCTGTGAATTTCTGAAGCAGTTGATGCCATTTGGTTGGACATCTTTGGGTTTTGGACCATCTACCATGGCAGTTCCTATTACCCTGTCTCAAGGTCTCATTCATGTTCTGTGTTTGTTTAATGTAAACCTCCTCCATTTTTAGCTGAACAAACGTAAAGCTCTCTGTGGGCTTTGATACTCAAGTGGTCTCCCTTGCTGAATGCAGTCAAGCCCAAATAAAGTTTTTGGAATTCTGTGGGAGCAGCTTATGCTGGTTGTGTTGGGCTGGTTTGTTTTTTTTCTCCCAGTGAAAGCTGGTGCATCTCTCAGGTGTGCAGGTTATTGACCCCTCTCCAGCCCTCTCCTCTGGAAGGATTGTTCTTCCAGCACTGTGCTGCTTCAGCTTGCTTTCTCCTTTTGTTTATGGGTGTGTTTTCTAGTACCCAGTCTTGGAGAGTTGATCTTGCATTGTGCTTCATAAAAGCTCTTCCTCTTCACTGGGGTAGAGGTTTCAATAGGGAAAATTTAAGGGTTCTGTATCTGTCAGCCAAAACCATTGTGTGCTGTGGAGGTTGGAAAGGGAAGGGAAGGAACACGAGGTGGCCACTGAAGAAGAGCTCCCTCCTCACCCATTTTGAAAGCCCTTACTGCACTTTTGCCTGGGCCTGACTTTAACTCTCATTTCATCTAAACACCACTTTTAAATCTGGAAATGTAAAAAACTATCTGCCATCTGTAGAACAGGAAGGGACTCCTTGCCTCACTTGAATATTCAATCAGTATATGTAGACTTCTGCTTTTAAACAGTATGATTGATAAATCCAGTCCATCCTCAAAGTTTGTGAAAACTGAGTATTTGCAACTTGTGAGTTTAATGTTTGTGCTATGTAAAACCCCACATTATTCATAGGATCCCAGGATAAGAGTCACTCTAAGATGTGCTTAATTGCTTTTAAATGGCTAGCACTAGAATTGTGTATTTTGAAGGAAGTCATTGACATTGCTGTTTCAATAGATAATTAAGAAATGGTGGTTCTTGGTTTTCTTTCTGACACTGTTTTGTACTCATAAAAGATAGTCACAATTAGTCAGAACTGACTAATCTAGTTAAGTTTATATTCCCTTGAGGAAAAGTTCTAAATTTCAGTCTGTTTCGCAATGTTCTTTGGGTGCCTAAATAATTTCACAGTGCCATGGATTTTTTATGTTGCCCAAATTGTTAATGAATTTGGTAATCTTTCATTAACCCTGCTGCATTGTTGTTCCCCGTGTTTTTGGGAAACAGAAATTTGGATTTAATATATTTCAATACTGTAATTTGGAAGCGTGCTGCTGAAAAAAAAGGCCAAAAAATATTATTACTTTAAACCTTTGTAGTGGGTACTTGCCAGTCCAGTGTTATATCACATTCTTGTCATCCTTTTCATTTAAACAACCCCCAGGATTCACAACATGTTTATCAAGGTAACCTGTGCTGTTGGATGATAGAGTCACATGTGCTTGGGATTGGAATGTCTCTTTGGCCCAAAGCAGCTCTAATTAGGTCAGGTTATGCAGTACTTAATGAATTCTTAAACAAGCTGTTCCAATTCCTGGATATATGATTGATATCCCTAAACAAAATGTATAAATCAAGAAGAGCTACGTTCAGTTTATAATTTAATTAAATAAATTGTGGGCCTGGTAGTTGTTTGAAGGTTGGCATCAAACCAGGAATTACCTTGTTTCAGGATTGGACAGTGTTATGGCAGAATTCGTGTATGGATAGCACTGAGGCACACCTAGGATTCTTGCTTTTGGGAAAAATCTTCTGAAACCCCAGTAATTTTCCATTTTAGGTGAACTTCACTCTTTAAATAGTGATAGCATTAGAAAAGGCAAATGTCTGTGGAAGCTGTGGTACCCTGGATCCAGCAGGGACACTTGTGGATGTGCAGTGAGAGCAGAGTAGCACAGAGTGCTACTTCCCTGGCATCACTCTCCCATCAGTTGTTGGGAGCTGAAGGAGCTTTCTGATCCAGACATGGTTTCTTTATATTTAATAACCCATGAATAGATTTAATGCATTGGTTATTGAAATTGTTTAGAGGGTAACACACATTTTTAATGACTATAAATTAGTCACACGGGGTGGTTTTGGTGATCAAAGATCCTTGTTTGGAAAGACAAAAATATGTAGTATCTTTGAATGTTTGCATAACCATAGAGATGTGATCCTCTCTGAAAGGGGGCTGACACTGGGGAAGAACAGCCTGGAACAGATCTTGCCTTAGTAACGTGTTCTTGTTTTAATTTTTTTTTTTTTTTATAGTCAGAACCTTCTCCCAATGAAATTCTAAAGCAGATGGTTGTTCCTTTTCCTTTTTTTTTCTTTGCAGGGTCTACTTATAGCTGTCTTGTTAGAACATGGATATTTAATATTTATGCAGTATGTACATGTGCACTGCTACCATTTGCTGTGTACATTATTTTAGTCTTCCATCTTGCTTAACAAACAGTGTCAGGACTCCTTAGTTTTACAGTGTGGTTAATAGAGGTTTTTCCATCAAAAAAGTACATAATGCTTCTGCTGTTTTTTCTTACTCCTGTGCCCCTTAAATGTCATCAAATTTACAAAACTGGGGATATGAACAAGTGAGTTATTCAGTTTTAAAGAAAATAGCTTGGAGCCTCTATCATATTTAACCCCTCTAACTAGGCTCAGAAGAAGTTTGAGCTGATTTAATCCTCTGAGACAGAGCTTTGACAGAAGTGTGAAAATGCCACATTGCTGTATTTCTTCACAGCTGAAGCAACTTTTCCCCAAGTCAAGAGAATTCTGTTGCACCAGCAGATCATTATTAGTCTAGGTTCTGTGGTACAAAACCTGTATTTGTCTCTGTATCTTACAGATGCAAAATAAAGGGTAATTTTGTCTCTCAGCCAACTTTATCTGTTGATTGACAGGAATTAAATGTATGTTGCTGAAAAGTATGGGAGGGAGAAGGCAATCCAGAAAAACCCAAATAAACCAAAACCTCCTACTCTTTCCTGGAGGTTTATTAGATGAACATGATCAAGAGCTGTGTATGACTGCAAAAACCACAATGATGATAAATGAGACACGTTGTTAAAAAGAAACCACTGATTATTGCCATGCACAGTGGATAAACTGATTTAAAAACTGATCTGGTAGGGAACTTTGTTTTCGCTGTAATTTGATACAACCTCGTGGGTTGTTGCTGTAGCTTATGGGTACTTCTGACCTTTTCCTTCTCTGCTTTTTTGATTATTATTTATGCAATAGTTGTTTCTAAATGCAGGATAAATCTTATTGCAGTATCACAGTAATTTAGCTGAGTTCAGCAATAAAATCTTCTGGCTTCATGTAGCCTTAACTATTAATGTAAATTGTAAAAAAATCATGTTTATATATTCAGAGAAAAAGAAACCATGGCATTTAAATCTTCATTACATCTATTTTTGTGTTCATCAGGTGCTTACTTAAGCTACATTATTTTAATGTAATTTGTACAAATAGTGTTGATAGATGATGACTGTCAGTAGTTCAGTCACAAGGTGTGGCTTTGTCCTCCTGGAGTACCTCGGAATCGATGAACTTCTAAACATCAGTGTTCCCTTCTTCACTGGGCACCAAGTGTTCTGGCTAAGAGGTCAGGTATAGCTGACATATGAAGATGGATATTAGAGGTTGTGAGGTTGGGAGATGGATGGGTTGCTGCTGGTACAGGAGAAAATGGAGAGTAGTGGGATGCTACAAGCTGTCTTTAACCTTGCTGTTAAGCCTAACAAATATGTACCTATGAACTCAACAACAGTGGTTAAAAGTCACCCAAGGGAGAAATAGGAGTAATCTTTTGGGGTCTGTTTTTTCTCCTCTCCAGATTTTTAAAAAATTATTTCTCATTCCTTTGTCAAATTCTCTCCTGTGCTGTTCCACATTATCTGCCCACTGCTGTGCTAGGATTAAAAGTCTGAAGTTAGGCAGGGTTCTGACATCTTTGCTTGTGTGTCTCCTGACAACAGTCACAACAAAGTTCAATGAGCTGAGGAGCTGGTGTGTAAGTCACCTTCACCTGCTCACATGGTGTCACCTTTACTGCTCCTCAAATATGAAAAATCTTAGCAAGGATATGATTTTATACACCTTTCTTGGTGGTACAAAACAGTCTGAAATAAGTTGTCTTCAAAATACTGTTGAAGAGGGTCTTACTTGCTGTCTGAGTTTTTCCCTCATCCTGACTTAAAATTTCGAAGTTTATACAGACTTTTGTAGCATCAGATGTGCTAGGAATTTCTTTCTACAATTTACGACGTGGAACAGAGCAATGCTGCCACAGGCTGGGCAGAGAATATTGTCAGAATTTAATGTTGGGGTTTTTGAACTTGAGAATGGGACATGTTTGGACAAGTTTAAACATAATGTATTTTAATATGAGATGGAATTCCTTAGGATACTTTTATAGGTAATAACTGGTGTTTCAAATAAGACTAGACCTGAATGCAGATGGCCAGGTTTGTATTTCTACTTATATAAGTAACATTTTGTTTATTCTGATGATCTGGACAGCACAGAATGGTATTTAACTGCATAAACCCTACTTAAAAATTACTTCATTTTCTACCTGAAGATAGTTGGAATTTTTGGGATGGTCCCTGGTGTGATTCCCTGGCAGTCTGAGGAGGCTGGATGGTGTCTGTGTGTGAGGTGTAGATGTGGTGGAGCTGCTTTGGAGTAGCTGTTAGCACCAGCACAGCAGTTGGTGAGCATGCAGGGCTGGCAGCACACAGGCTGTGTGCAGCTGGCCAGGTTCATGGGCTTGGCCATTTCTGGTGCTTCTGGGAAACATTAGATTTTCTGTGGACATGCTGTGAGGTTGCCTGGGCTGTGCTCAGTTGGCTCAGTTTGGGTGCAGTGTGTCCCCTGTGTGTGAGTACCAAAGTGTTGGTACTGACTGAGCACAGGCCATGCAGTTTATTCCCAGGAATTCCACCTGGGAAATCCATCACACACATACAGGAGTCTGAGCTTCAGCTCATGCTTGTTTTCACTTAGATATGGTTTTTATTTTATGCAGATATCCTAATGATAATATCATTTACCAAGAATATTCACTAAATAGAGAGCATTTTAGGGCATGTTTTGAAGCAAGCTGATCACTCTTTAAAATGTATTCTAAAAGTTCTGATGTATTTTTGTTCTGTATGCTTGACTCAAAAATTGTTTTCTCTTTTCAGGCAGCTATAAATGGTGTTATACCACAAGAAAATGGCATTCTACAAAGGTAAGCACAGAGGACTGGAGTAGTACATGCAGAGAATGATGCTGGGTAACAGTTCCTTTTTTTCCTTCCTGAATCCTAAGAAGATGACATAATTCTCCTTTTAAAGCTGTTTCTGGAGCCACAGATTCTATTCCTGGCAAAGCTGCTTTAACATTCAGTTTTTCCCATACTGATAGAGGACTAGCTCAAACATCTATTCAAAATCGTTAACTTTTATTTTGAATTCACTGGTGGTTGGGTCATTCTTTGCAAGGTTGTCTCTTTACAAAGACGGGTTTTGGTATGCTTCTGGCTAAGCAGTTCTTTTTCCTTATGCATTTTTAAAGGTAATTATATTCCACGCTTCTCTATTTATGGCCAAAACCATTTGTACTTGGGTTTTTCTGTTTCTTTGTCTGTCTTTGGTTATGTTTTTAATTGAATTACAGGCAGCAGAAACTCTCATAGATAAAGTAAGGTTGTTCCCTTCTAAAAGTAGTTTTACTGATTTTCTTTCAGCTTCTGAATTAAATTTTGGCTTGCATACTGGTGCTTGGATATCTTGAAGTCACTGAAATTTGATCTTCTAAGTGCTGATGAGGCAATTGAGAATAGCAGAACAGGAATTGAGCTACCTGAGAGAGACAGTAAAACAGTGCTTAAAATTTTGTTCAGAAAAATACTTTATGTACTATTTAAAAAAGTCTAATGATGAAAAAAGATAGATAATACAGGTAAAGTGATGTTTGACATCTCTGTCAAACATACTAAATCTATCATTCAATTGAGTCAGGTTTTGATTGAGGATAAAACTATTTGCTCAGTAAAGTACTAAATATGTATTTACTGTAAGGCTGTTTAGTCCATGTGAGAGCAAGTCTTAGTTGAGTGGAGCACTCTCTGTACCTATAAATTGTGATCTCAAAGCATTTATATCCAAAATACCACAATGCTTGATTGGGTGGAAGAAGCTGGGGAGTAGTTAGAGCCTGTCTTCGATCACAAGATAGTCCAGTGTCCACTTACATCTTTCTTCCACAGTAATTTATTAATCTTTAGAACTTATTAGATAGTCAAATGTGTTTCAAACACTTTTTTTTTTACATTTTTTTGTCATTGTTTTGTTTTTGTCTTGTTTTGTTTTCTTCCAATGGGTGAAAGGGAGGCTCAGAAGAACTGGTTTCCAATGGTTTTCACATGAGGCTTATTTTACTGATGTGAGACTTTTAATGTTCTATTAGAGGTTGCTAGTCAGGTATGTAGGATGCAAATAAAATTAATACAACTGGACTTGAAGCAAGTTAATTTATTGAAGAGAAAGAAGTACATTTTGTTTTATAATTCAGTTTCTTGTTTTGTAATACAATCCTGAGAGTTGGGATATTCATTGCTTCTTGGGTCTAACGGAATTGTTGTGGTACTTAATTCATAGCTGGCCACCAGATTGAAGACAGTAACATATCACTTGTTATTAATACTTTTTAAAATACTGAAAATAAGATTGTTTCATGTACTCTTTAGAGCTCTGACATGGGCTTGACTTTTGAGCCATAGGTCTGAGAGTGTGGGTCTTTGTAGCTGGCCATTCATCCTTCTGAGCATGCTGATGTGAGAAGTGAAGGAGGCCCTTGTTTTGCAAGCATAACATGTTTTTCTGTTTCAAATGTGAAAGGCACAGTGATGGGATTTGCAATAGCTGAGTACTGCTGCACTTCTGTGACATGCATGCCATCCACATTTGCACTTTGTAAAGTTCAGACCTCCATTAGATGACAGATTTGACTTGCTCTGTGAATCGTTTCCACTGAGAAATCTCATGGTATCTTCAAGAACAGAAGGCATTTTTTCAAATAAGTTGATAAAGAATGGAAATGAGCTAAGTTATGTCCCAACATTTCTGAAATCCACCATGAGATCTTTTAACTGCCCAGCATCTTGAATACCCCAGGCTTACCTGATGAAGTTTCTTGCCTTCCAAATTTGTTTTCTTTACATCATAGGGTTTTTTTTTTTTTCACCTGGAATAATGTCCCTGAATTTCATGTTTTGTTACACTTGTTTCTAATCCCAGTTACATGCTTCTTGTGGAGAGTCTCACTGAGGAAGATGAATGCTTCTGGGTAGTGAGGGTTTTCCTGTTTATTCTGACCTGTAATGCTGTGGGTATCCTTGAGTCAGGTATGGAGACATCCTTACATGAATCTCCAGGAGCCTTGCAGGATTTTGAACTTGAAAGCAAGCTAGAATTCAGCATTGCATTACTGTTGTACTTCTAGGTGGATTTTTTTTAAACACATACTTCATTATCTTAATTTGTTTACCTTAAATATATGTCTGTTTGCATATCTGACTTGTTTTTCACTAATTTGGTGTGGGAAAATACCAATCTGCATGCAGAATTTGGAGCTGTATTTCTTATTCTCATTTCCACTGGATACTAGCCCAATGATGTAGAAAGCTGGTTGTTGCCATGGTGCCAATTTTTATATGGTCACAACACTCCTGGAACAGGAAATAATCCTTCTCCTCAAGATAATTCTGGTATTAATTACATAGTGGATTTTAAATGCTTTTTTGTCATCAATGCTGATCTCATGTAGCACTCCTGAGCCCTGAAATGTCAAAACTGCTGATACAGAAGTTATTTTTTCATTTTTAATAAGCAGTACTTTCAGATATGACAGCAGTAATTCAAGAAGTGTGTGCTGGACTCTAGTGGGTGAATAATACTGTCATTTTGCTTTCCTAACTTCTGGTTAGACATACCAAGCTGTTGTGTTTAAATCATCTTGTCTGCCTATGTTTCAGTGAGTACGGTGTAGAGACTTTGCATGGACCAGCGTATGGCCCCACCAGTCACTCTACTGCAGCTTCTCCAGCTCCTTCCTCCTCCTCAGCATTTCGCCATGTAGTGCCATCTAGACAAATAGTGGAAAGACAACCTCGAATGCTTGACTTCAGGGTTGAGTACAGAGACAGAAATGTGGATGTAGTACTTGAAGACAGCTCCACAGTCGGTAAGGATTTGTAGAAATGAAATTAAAACTGCTGTCGTGAAACTGTTAAAAGACGAACAAAAAGATTCAACTCAGATAATCCAAGTCCTGAAGCAAAGCAGAACAAAACCCCTCAAAAAGAAAAAAAGATTCCCCTGAAAATGGAGCCTCCACTGCTACTAACCATTTTCAAATCTCTTTGCAGCTTTAAAAAAGCAAAATTTCACTAATCCGTTGTAAAGGTTAGTGATCTATCAAATACTTATTTTGAAATCCAGTTTTCTTATGAACTTGCTTCAGAAACAAAATGGAAATTAATGATTAAGTTGAGGCATGAAAATGTAATTTGGGGTAGGATTAGTGTAGATGCAAGCTATTAATAAGCGAATGATCTTGGCATTTCCTCTTTGAATCTGTATGGCATCTCTTTCCACACAGAATTAGTGACAAGATTAGAGGAATTCTTCCTGGTGTAAAGAACATAATTGAATTCTTCTTAGTTCAATTTTTATTTGACTCTTTCATTCAAATTAAGATTTATTTTTTAGTTATATTTTCCTTATCCTAAAATTGATGCATTTTGTAGCAGTATGTTAGAAGTATGCTATTGCTAGTGGTGCAGAGCATGTTATTTTTTACATTCCCCCAACTGGGAGTGAATTTGCTTCCACTAAGTAAGAAAAGTATTTTTATTTTTTATTTTTAGTGAAGAGCTTATACAGATCCAAATAAGGAGCTACATGAAGAAATAGTTGATGAAAGTAATTTTCCGTGCTGCAGCCTTTTGTCTTGGGATGAAATTTGGAAATTGAAACTTTTGATCCTTGTCTTTTCAGCAATGGATTTTGTGTTGGCTGGCGCCACCCAGTGGTGATTAGTTTGAATTATTGATGGGTGTTCCATGTTTTCCTTTGCACTAAGTTACATCCATGGAAATTAGACGTAAAATTCTGATCAGGTCAGAATTTTGCAGCTGTAATGCTCTGATTTTTCTTTTCTGATTAACTTCTTAATGACTTTTACCTGAAAGCTGTAGGGCAGAATGCAGTTCATGTAGAACTTCTGTCTATATCTTGGGATATAAAGATTGAGGGCAGCCTTGTGTTTAAAGTCCTGAGAGAAGTGAGCAAGGCAAATTTTAGAACTTCAGCTGTGGACTTGAGGAAAGAATATTTTTTGTTTTTGTGGGGATCTTCTTGGCAAGATCCAACAAGAGGCTGCCCAGGAGGGCACAGAGGCCCAGGAGAGCTGGTTGGTCTTCAAGGAGAACCTCTCCAAAGCACAAGAACAGTTCCTTCCACCCTGCAAGAGGAGAAAGCATGGCAGAAGGCCAGCACAGAAGTTAAAAAATATTGCTTAGTTAGCTAAATTGAAAAAGAAAGTACCTGGAGGTGGAAAGTAGTGATGAGCTACCCAGCAAGAGCACAGAGATGTGAAAGTTTGGAGTTAGGGAGACCAAAGCTCAGGTAAAGGTGAAACCACTGAGGGATTAGAAGGGTTTCTGTAAGTACATCAGTGTGAAAAGAAAGGCTAAGGAAAATGTGAACCTGTGTTCAGTGGTGATTGCTGAGCTTGGTCTGTGGGAAGATTATGGAGGAACTCCTTTTGGAAGCACTCTTTGAAGAGAAAGAAGGTGATTTGGAACAGCCAGCTTGGATTCATGAAAGGCAAATTGTGCCTAATCAGTCAGCATTATTTGCCTTTTACAATTTCATGACTGGCTCTGTGGACAAGTGGAGAGAATGTCCCTGTGACTTTAGTAAGGCCTTTGACATACTCTGCTATTGTATTTTTCTAGCCATAATCTTTAGATAAAAACTGGATAAAAAATAAATATTGATCTGATCAGAGAAAGTGGCTGATGTTCTCAAGGGCAAGGCTGCTGTTTAGTGGGTCCTGGACAACCTGGAGAAATGGGCTGACAGGAGCCCCTGAAGTTCCAAGAAAATAAAGTTGAAGTCCTGCGTCTGGCATAGAATGATTCCATGTTATCCCCACCTGATACCTGACTGAAGGCTCATGGGCTAGAAAACAATTTAATTAAAGGGATCTGGGGTGCCTCAGCAGTGAACTCTTGCAGTGAAGAAGGCCTGCCATGTCCAGGCTTTGTTGGTGAAAGCGTAGCCAGTGGATCCTAGGAAATAATTATTTGTCTCTATTGAGCACTTGCCAGACTGCATCTGGAGCAATGTGTTGGGTTTTGGGGTCCCCATTAGAAGAAGATGTTGATGTTCTGCAGTAAGTTTGTTCAGGGGTCTGGAGCTCTGGGCTAAAGGAGGAGAGGCACAGAGAAGAGGATTTGTTCAGCTTGGGGAGGAAAGGGGAAAAGTACAGACCTGACCTCTGTCTACAGCTGCCTGCTGGAGGACATGGGGAAGATGGAGCCAGACTTGTATTAGAGGTGCACGAGAATGGGAGGCAATAGACACAACATCAAAAATTCACATTAGATAAAAGCTTTTCTTTTTATTATTGTGAGGGTGGTGAAGTACTGAAACAGGTTGGCCAGAAAAGTTGTCAAACTTCCATCCTGACGTGTTCAAGAGTCAGCTGGTCAAATCCTTGACTAAACAGGTTTAATTAGACCTTTGGGTTGGGCTTGGGCCACATGAGCTCCAGAGGTGCCTTGAAGCCTGAATTATTTTATGACTGTAATAATTACAGGGACAGAAGAGCATCAAAATCTACAAAACACTGAAAAAGCTGTCAGAGCACTCAGTTTTATGAACATGACAGTTCCTTAGTCAGGACTAATGATAATGAAATCTGGTATCAAAAATATGCACCCTCTGTTGCTGGCAAATTCTGCTGCTCTAGATAGCACACAGCTGCAAATGTGTGTATCTAGTATATAAGCAGTATGGAATTACCAAAATATATCTCCAAATCATCAGATCCTCATGTGATTCTTCAATCATTCATGCTTTGTGATTATTTTTTTAAGCTTTATTTCTCCTTTACTGTTTGAAGGGTAGATTACAAGGGTAACTAGACTAAAAATGCTTCTCATAGTAAATTTTTCTTTGCTCTTGTTTTTTAACTACAACTCATTGCTATTTGAAATTAAGCAGTAAATGTGTATATTTTATATATTTCCTTTGTTTTTCTCTTTAGGAGATATCAAACATATTCTAGAAAATGAACTTCAGATTCCTGCATCTAAAATGCTGTTAAAAGGGTGGAAGACTGGAGATGTAGATGATAGTGTAAGTTTTCAACTGTGTTTTCAGTTAACTGAACTCAGTTTCAAACTGAGCATCTGTGGGTGGGGATTACAATGCAAGAATTGTGAGTTTCAAACAGTGTCAGATGTCTTGGATGGCACACAAAGAACTCTTAATCTAAAACATTGCAAAATAAAATCAGGACAAATGGGTTTGTGTTGGGTTTATATATAATGTGGCCCACCTACAAAAATGATGTTGTGGAGTAACAGGAAGTGTATCTTGAAACAAAATATTTGATGATATTGTAAATATGTACCAATAATTTCAAAAATAAAATAATGTGTAAGGATTGGTGAATATTTTCTATTTATAATTATTTTTCTCCCCTCAGACTGTTTTAAAAAGTCTACACTTGCCAAAAAATAATAGTCTTTATGTTCTAACACCTGACCTGCCTCCTCCTTCTTCAAGTCATTCTGGGTAAGTCTTTTGGCCATAAGTTCTGTTTGTATGGTTTGGGGTTTTTTGTGATTTTTATGAAGCCAGGTGTGTATTTGCAGGAATCTGCAGTCAGTAAATACAAAGTGTTTTCACTGCACTAGTGACTGTTGGGATGAAGTAACTCATCATCTTGTTGAAAAGAAGCTTGTTGGGGTTTTTCAAACTTTGGTGGGGTACATGAACCTCTTAGGTACATATGGAATTTTACATGTCCCAGATGTGATGACTTTAATTTAACAGAAGGTTATTCCCTGTGGAAATAAGAGCTGGCCTTGTGTAAGCTGCTGCATCATGTTGGTCCATTTAATGTATCGTATAAATCATTTCCAGCAGATCAGAATTTTCTTTCAGAAATGTTTCTTACATTATTTTATCTTGTACTTTTAAAGTATATGTAGATAGGCTGAACAATTAATTTCCTTTAATTGAGCAGAATATCTTTTACTGATTATTTAAACACTCAAGGTGTAAGCAGTGAGTGTTCATGTGTCACAGAATCATCAAAGCTGGAAGAGACCTTCAAGATTATCTAGTTCAATCCACCATAATGACCCCTGAAATATATCCCCAAGTGCCACATCCAGATGTCTCTTGAACACATCCAGGCTCCACCACATCCCTGGGCAACTTAATCCAATGCTTAACCACTCTTGCAGGGAAAAATA
The DNA here is from genome assembly GCA_013400515.1 of Erpornis zantholeuca. Classification (NCBI taxonomy): domain Eukaryota; kingdom Metazoa; phylum Chordata; class Aves; order Passeriformes; family Timaliidae; genus Erpornis; species Erpornis zantholeuca. Next base: position 8,829 of record VZTN01016960.1, on the reverse strand, counting down.
TTTTTCTAACACTTAATCTGAATTTGCCATGGTGGAATTTAAGTCCATTTCCTCTCATCCTTCCACTTGAGACATGGCAGTGGAGACTGACCCCTAGCTGGCTCCAACCTCCTTTCAGGGAGTTTTGAGAGTGAGAAGGTCCCCCCTGAGCTAAAAGGTTTCTCCAGGCTAAACACCCCCAGGTCCCTCAGCCGCTGCTCCCAGGAGTTTCCCCTCAGTCGCTTCCCCAGCTCCATTGCCCTTCTCTGGACACGCTCCAGCCCCTCCATGTCCTTCCAGAGCTGAGGGGCCCAGAACTGGACACAGCACTCGAGGTGTGGCCTCACCAGTGCCCAGCACAGGGGGACAACCACTGCCCTGGTCCTGCTGGCCATTGCTGGTACAATCCAGGTGCCACTGGCCTTCCTGGCCACCTGGGCACAGCTGGCTCGTGTTCAGCCACTGTCCATCAGCACACCCAGCTCTCTTTCTGTTGTCAGGGAATATTGCAAAGGTTTGAAAAGGAAATGATGTTTTATGGAAAATGCTCTTATGAATTAATTAGCAATTACTTCGGTTTGTTTTCTTCCTTGCCCTTCCGTTTCCCAAAGGCAGCCCTGTATGTGCTCCTTCCCAGGAAAATGGGAATTTTACTCGGTAGCCGCTAGAGGGTGCGCAGGAATTGAGCCTGGGAAAGGAGCTGCTCCGGACCAGCCAGCGCAGGGAGGGAGGCATGCGTTTGGAATTGGGCAAAATGCATGGATTTCAGGTTGTCTGAAGAGGGAGTTGGCTTTCTGCCCTTGTGGATGATAGGAGAATATTCTACGAGTGCAGTTATATTACTGGTGAGAGGAATTCTTTGAGAGTCAATAGAAATTAATAACTGCCTTCCTAATGACTGAAACTACTTTGTATATTATTATTAAAAGGTACTTGTGCACATTAACGTGTAGTCTGTGGAGGAAATAAGAATGCTGATATGGATTATAAACATAGTAATGGTAAAGAAAAGGAGCATTAAGAGAGGGAATAGTGGCACTGGAACAGAGGGTGGTGTACATGAACTGTATGTGCAAACAGGAGCTGTATTTGTGTATAAGAACAATAAGCCATTGTACTTCAGCAGCTATTTGAAGAACAGTGAAGAGACACTACAGCTGCTAATTGTTTCCATTTCCAATTTCAAAATTTTCTAGCCAGGTATTGCTGTATGTTGTTGTTTGAATGTTATAATTCTGAAGAGAAAACTGGAGTCTGAAGAGAGTTGTTTATTGCAACTGCAGTAATGTATATAACAACAAACTGTTTAAAAACAGTTCTTAGCCTTTTTTTATTGGATTAATAGTTTTAAAGAACTTCAGTTGATAGAAAAATCAAAGTAGTTGTTACCTTTTATAGTTTATATTTGTTTCATAGTGGAGATTAGTTCTGGATATTTTTAAGATAAAAGTTGGTAGCTTTGGGACAGCAAACGATGACTAATTAGTGGCTATTTAAACACGGATAATTTGAAGGCTAGATCATCTCCCTGAAGTCATAAATTCTAGATGAAAGGGGAGGCTTGCCTCCAATTAAAGCATCAATGCAGATCAAAACACATCTAATTGAAGCAATGTACCAAACCCAGTTACACTGTTTACTGCCTACTGTTAGGTCAGTTATTATTCAGATTAGTTTGTTACCCACAATTTTTAAAAGCGTCATGCTCACATCTATTATTAATGGATGTTAAGGAACTTTGCCTCTTGCTCTGTGAGTTCATCTGTTGTTTTCTTCAAATGCCTTCTGTTTTGAACTAGAGATAAATAGTCATGATTTGAATATCTCCAGAAAGTGATATTTGAAAAGCCTGAGATTCCAGTATGTGATATTTTATCTATGTGCCCTTCTTAAAAGGAACAGTCTGGCCTCAGCTCTGTAAGCTCCAATTTGTGCCTGTTCTTTATAGTGAGGCAGAACAGTGTCTGAAACATCCTTTTCCAACATGCTGGTGTGAAGGCATTGAAGTTTATTGTGACAGACTGAATGGGCTTAACCCAGAACTGACTTAAAACCAGCATCTAAATGTAATGGCAAAATGATCCTGCAGTTTAAACAAACAAAAATCTCCTAGGGTATCTTCATCAGTGGCCTACCTAAAGCTTTTATAGGCAATAGAAACTCAGTGAATTACTACTGCATGCTAGTAAATTGAGGTGTAAAGATTAAATTTAAATGTCAAATACCACCTGTACAGTTCCACCCTGCTTCCACAATTTCAGCTGGCAAAGCCATACTTACCCATGCATGATATCCAGAACAATAGTCATGTGTTCTGTGAGCTCTGGATGTAATGAAATCTGATTTCTAGTGAATTCCTGCCTCATCCCAGCAGCTGCAGTAAATCAGCCTTCTCCTTCCATGCTTCCCATCATCTTACCTACCTCTGATGCTGCCTCCAGTTCTTCTTGTATATTTTTGTAGTACCTGTGTAATATTTTTTCCTTTGCATAGAGTATCAGCCTGCCCAGCATCTATTCCCCAGTTGGCAGTCAGGTAGTATCAAAGGAAAGGAGAAATCATGTTCTGTGGGTACTTCTGAGATCACTGGCCAGAGGTCACCTGGATGAGTATAAAATATTGCACTTTAAATGCAGCCTTTTACTGAGGTGGGTGGTAATTTGGGTCCCCTTCCTCCTTCTGGCTTTTTATTTATACCCAATCTTTGAGACCTTTCTAACACTGTGAAACCTCCTTAAAACCAATGACTGTGTTCAAAAGTTGCCAGATGGGAGCTAAAGTTACCAGGTGGGTGGAGAAAAACATGATTTCCCTTGGAAAGCAGTCTTAAAAGGAAAGATGCCAAAGAATGTCCATCATTAAATGTCTGTGTGGGGAGATCCCTTGCACCAGCTTTGTCAGATTAGATTAATCACTTCCTCAGCATGCAATTCCTTCCCTTTGTTGCCTTGGGTGCTTCTTCAAGGCTGACAATGCCCAGTTCAGGAAATAGGTTTAGGAGAATGCAAGAGGAAAGCATTAAAAATAGTGGGCATGGGAGTCTGGCCAAGGAGCTCAGTCATCAGATTGTCTCTCCTTTCTATCCTTTACGTTCTGGGAGATGTTTTTTATAATTTTTTTTGTTGCTGTTGTCATTTTAGTGGATATAATGTATTTTATATTTGTACTGTTTTTGCTAAATAGCTGAAAGTCAAAGATACTTTATTATTTCTGAGGTATCATTGGAAAGTTGAAAAGCATTAAAAACCCAGGTGCATACCATGGAGATTATTAGAAACAATGCAATTTTGCTAAGTGATTGTAACTTGTTTAACGAGTGTAACCTTCTGTGTGGATAAGAAAAAAACCCACAGCTCCCATTTTTCAAGTAATAGATCCATATATTGCTGAATGCCTCTGCTTTGGAATATTGCAGAGCAGTGGTGGTGCTGATGTGGTGTCTTGTACGTTATCAACTGTAGCAGAGTGTTAATTAAGAACGATATAACCTCCAACTCCAATTAATAGTCCTGTCTGTTTAGCTGGACAGGAGCAGTGTCTTGCTTTAGTTACTTTGAAAGCTTCCATAAGAATGGTAAGATTAATGTTTTATTTTCACATCTGTTCATGAGACAGTTTAAAAATCCTGAAGTTTAAAATGCAATAGAATGTAAACAAAAGGGCTTCTGCTCATTTACATGTTAGCCAGATTTGCTAACTGATTGCTGTTTGAACCTAATCTACCACCTCCTGCTGCATTAGCTACAACAAACATTACATTTACATACTGATTTCTTATTTTGTTTTAATGTAAATAATCTGTAATTACAGTAAATTTGGACTTCTGTTGACATGAGCTTGTATAAATCTGTAAGTTTAAAATGGAAATGTTAATTACCTTGTGTCATACCTGTTTATATAAAAATCAGAGATTTTGGGGGAAATCTCTGTGTGACTGAGAAAGATATTGCCTAGTGGGAAATACTGAATGTATTTCACAAAAAATGGAATGAAAAGGAGCAATTACATAATTCAGGATTTACTTTTGATATCAAATTCTAAAATAGTACAAGAATTTCAAAGAAAAATGCTATTAAAAAGCAGAGTATCATAAAAAAAAATCAAAGCATTAGTGCAATCACTTAACAGCAGATAGAAGCAATCTGTTTTGTATGCCCAGGTCTCTTGCTAGAACTGGTCAGAGCAATGACTGTGCTCTGATCTATTTTCTTTGGTATGTTCTTGGACTTCTTTTCTGGATGTAGGCAGGGTACCTCAAATGGAGGATTGGTGCATAAAAATACAGGTTCCCTTGGCTCCTGTGCTGCATAGGGAGTGCAGAATCATTCTGCTGAGGTAAAAAAGTAATGGCAGTATATCACCTGCCAGCAAGTGCTTTTGAAAGCTGGGGTTTGTAGTAGGGGGAAAATGGTTCTAGTAAGAGTGGCCTTCTTTAGTCCTCTTTCTAGAATTTAGTTTTCTTTTCCCAGTAATTTTCAGGTTAGTTAAATGCTCTTAGCCGTGGTGGCAACAAAGAAAAAGAAGGAAAAAAAAAAGGGAAATCTGTCTCAACTTTAATGGGACATAGTTTGACCCTGATTTTTTTTTCCCTTTTAATGCAGTTGTTTTATTTGGAAGATTGTAGTCAACTATAACATTTGTAGGAAAATTAAATAGCTGCAAACACTAAAGCCAAAATTTTAGACATGTGCATTGTATTCAAAGTCAGTCTTTTCATTATACTTATATGGACCTAAAAAGAAATAAAAATAAACTTCAGCTTACTGTCAGTGAGAAGTTTCCTTTTAATACATTTATCTTGTAAAATTTATCATTGCCTTAATGGCTGAAATGAAATTTTTGGGTGAGATATATTTTGGTACAAGTGATCTGGGGTAGCCTGCATCCCCTTTGGTGAAGGAGATGATTATGGGATATCTCTGGCTGCGTGTTCACATCAGCCCCATCCCACAGAGGAGGGTGGGCACCAATGCTGGCATCAGTGACCCATCAGTTGTGCCATCTATTCCTCCTCCCTCTGACTTTCTAGTTGGACACTGTCCAAGTCCTACAGCTATCAGACCATGTGAGATTTTGATGTAGCAGCTCCCAAGGACTGGAGCAGTTGAACAGTGCATTTCTCTATAAGCAGAAGTAATGGTCATCATTTTGTTATTTTTCTGAAGAAAAAGTGAACAATTAACCATGCACTATATTTGCTAACACTTTCAAACCCAGTTTTTCCTCAGTTGTTTTCAGGGTGTTTTTTTTAGCCAGCCTAATTTTCAGCCTCTTTTTCACTCTGTTTGTCGATGAATATGTGCTGAGAATTTGCTTGTTAACAACGTTCAGGTTGTGTTGCTTAGAAATCCCAAAAGTAGAGGTGTCAAAATTGTTAGTTACTTCAAAAATTAAAGCTTTTAATTTTTAGGCACTTCATTTAATTTTGTTTGAAGAGTATTTTTTCCTTTCCAAAATACTTCCTGCTTTCACAAGTGGAAAACTTTTCCTATGACTGGATGCTTTTTATTAGCAAGCTGTATTTTGAGTTGTACTGAAGTGTGGGTATCATGCATAACTGGAGAGGCTGAGGGTTTGATTAGACTGGCCTGTTTCCTTCTATGTTTACTTCAATTACAGAATGAAAACATGAGTCATGTTATCAGTTAGCATCTACAGATTTTCAGATAGAGTCAAAATTAGCTATAACAGAACCTTGTGTGAGTCTGTATGGAATCCAGAGCCATTCACATATGCTGTAATTAATGTTTTCAGAGCAATTAAATATGTCATTTGCCTCCAGTATTTGCTGAAAACAAATAAAAAATCAGAATCTGGAAAAGCACAGCAGGATATTTTAGTTGCTACTGAACATTTGCCAATAGAAAATATGGTTATGGCTATGCGAAACTTATTAACAGTCAAATTAGAATTACCTTTGAAAATAGCCATACAACTTCAGAACTCCTCTTTTTATTTTTTCCCCTTTTTTAAGCACTGTTAAGTATTTAAGAAAATTTTAGGCCTTTTGTAGAAGATTTTGTGGAAATGCAGAAAACTACATGTTTGGCATAGATGACTCCAGTTACATTTGTAGAGTCTCTCGTGCACATGATCATACTTAGCATTGACAATGAATTATATTTATTTTCCATACTGGAAAAACATAAAAGGCAAGAAATAGTGCTTCATGGTTTTGTATAGTATGTGATTATTGAGATGTCACAGGAACCAAATTAAGTTGCCAAGTGAAGATATTTTTGTAAGGTAAATTTCCCTGAGATGTTCAAGCAAATTGTGCATCTCTTGCTAAAGCATCCAGTGAGTATTATATGAGTTCCTTCCCATCTGAGCAGCAAAGCAGTAGATCAGTAATTCCAGTAGGAGTTAAAACTAAAAAAATCAGTTCTCAAATGATGGAGGAATCTTTCTTGTCTTCTTGTATCTTAGTATACAGCTGTGCTGATCTGCATTCAGAATTTGTGCTTTACTGCTAAGAGGAATGGCATGTTGAAGTGTCACAGAATAGTGAAGATGTGAAGGAAAAAACCACAGTCTGTCATTCTTCTAAATGTATATGATAAGAAAAAAATAATTGAATAGGCCCAATTAAATTTCCTATGCCACTGAACAAGTCAAGTCTGCATAAATATTGTTTAGAAACCCAAGCTGTGGTACAGGGTTGCTGCTGTTTTGTAGCATGTGTAAGATTGCACACAGCCATAATTGCCATGTCTAGAACAGAAGTCCTGCCTTTTTCCTTGAAAGGTAGATAGCTGCATGATTTTGTACCTAATTAAGCAAACAGGATGCCTTTTTAATGTCGAGATGTTTTGCTACCTGGAAAACCAGAAAAAAAACCCCAAGTTTGTAACAACATGAAGATATAGTTGGCCTGTTTAAACTGTATCTTGAGATTTTTTATTTATTTCTGATGATTAAAACATCTGTAACGTACATTTAAAATTACAGAAGCAGAACTGACTTTTCTAATTACAGTCAGCAGAACTGACTTTTCTAAATGCTCAGTACCCACACGAGAAATTTTGCTGTGGTTACTTTTCCAGTTCTAATTAGCTGGGTTTATGTGCTTTGAATGAAACTGAGGAGAAGAATTTCCATTTGGTTTCTGCTTCAGGTAACCCTAGAGAAGCAAGAGCATGCTTTGCCTTGTTCTACTTGCCATCAGTTCTTAATGTGCATCATAGCTTGATATTTGGTCTGGTCATCAATATGCTGACAAGCCTGTTATTAATGGCATTAGGAGTGCTAAATACACCCGATGTTTGTGAAGATAATGGGACTCTCTCCATTTTGAAAATACTTAACATTAGAAGAGCTTTAAAGGCTGCAGTCACCTTATTAAGGAAGGAGTTCAGGAATGGCCTTTGGTCATTCTCAGCATGCTTCCTTGCATTTAAGAGTGAAAAGAGAGATGATAATGTTGTGCCTGGACTTGTCCATGTAGAGTTTAGGGTACCCTGGGGTTTTTGCATCTAACTGTAAAACAAGCTATAACATGCTTATCCCTGATTTTCCTGTTTGTCTTTCAACCATTTCAGGGCCCTGCAGGAGTCATTAAATCAAAACTTCATGCTGATTGTCACCCATCGAGAAGTCCAGCGGGAGTACAACCTCAACTTCTCAGGAAGCAGTACCATTCAGGAGGTGAGTGCTGTTTCACAGCTGAAGAATAAATGTAGCTCATTATAGCTAATGCCAGCTCTGTTAAAGGGGGTTTGCGTAGTCTTGATGGATATTCCTGTATTTTATTAGTCTGGGTTTTTTTTTTTTAATCAACTGGATCATCAAGATTTGCTGTAATTTGATTAAAGAATTTGGTCAGAAAAAGATGTTCTATGAAATTATACAGAAAGGATGTTTCTTTTTGCATCGTGGTAGCAAAATATGCAAACAGCATTTATTGAGTTATTCAAATTGCACTTTACTTGAAGCCCCTTGAATCTCCCTCTGTCTTCCTTTCTTTTAACCAGCTCCATCTCCATTTTGTAGGCACCTTAACCATTGCTGGTTGCTGTTGGAGTGCTGTAATTCTTACTGGCCTGGTGGCCAAATGGTTTTGTGTATAATGGACGTTGCTGCCATTCTGTGGAATGGCCAGCAAGGGGTGATATTGGAGAGAACTTCGTCAGAATTAAGTCCTAAAGGAGCAAATATCTCTAATGTGACTCTGGACTCTCTGAATTCAGCACAAGCAGTCCCTTGCATATTTTTAAAACTCCTTTCCAAGCCCAAAGGTTGTTGTCTAGTGCTCCATGGTGTATCTAATATCAGATGTTTTGGATGTTATTTTCCATATAACCCACTGCCTTCTGGAAACTTGACAAACAACCTAGAAATGTGAATCTTCAGAATTTGCATTACAAAATATTAAGATTAAATGTTTGCTTTTCAAATTAAATGTATGTTTGCTATTATTGGTCTGATGCTTCTCTCAGTCTTTTAGGGTTGAACAGATTTTACTGAAGTTTTTCGTGTCACATGCTTACATTATAGACAGAATTAATTCAAGTTCTGTAATATTAGCTATGGGAGTATCTCATACAATAATGAAAAATTATCACTAACTGTTTTGATTGTGAATCCTGTTATTCTTAGGAGCTAAATTCTGATTTTTCCCCATGTGAAAGCCTGTTTTCTACTTCTTACTTTTAGATCTACTGTAGTAAGTTCTGCTCTGCTTTTTGTGGTGATACAAATAAACAAACATACTTGAACCAGTTTGACTTTTGAGGGGCTGAGCTTTGAGTGTCTACAGTTATAAAGAATTTATGGAAAGAGATCATCCAAATATGTGGTTTTAATTTTAAAACGGTGAGATTCTGAGAGAAAACACATACATATATATTG